>JACDOX010000004.1:3661860-3735586 GCA_014549065.1 Cardinalis cardinalis
CAATATTAGTAAGCCTTGCAACTGGTCGTTGGCTTAAAAGCAGGAAAAGCATCCTCCTGACAGCTGCCTTTCCTGTCTTTGACAGCAGCACTGAAGCTCAGTTTCCTWGTTTGCCCCCAGAAGATTCCAAACGAGCCAGCAGTGGTCATCAGCCCATTGGAAAGAGACTGCCTGCTCACATTTGGAGAATACAGGCGCAGGAATGAGAGTGGCTTATTCRTCTCCTCCTGGAGGCAGGGAAGGAGTCACAAAATTGTCCCAGCTTTTTCACAAGTTGGTTCCTTTCAAATTCCAAAGTGCTCTCCCTATTCAGCAGCTTACGGCCGAGCAGGTAGGGTGATGTGTTTACAACCACCGTGAAGGGTAGAGTTAAGTGTAACAATGAAGTGAGCTTCAGAGCTCAGTGTAATATAACGTTACCCTTGTGAAATGCAATTATTTCAGCTCTTGTTTTTAAATAGTTGTTTTTCTCAGTGTGAAAGCTAAATCACATAACATAACGATGTTATTCGTAAGGATCCAAGTTTTTGTTCCCAGCAAATTTGCTTTGATTTTAAAGAGGAAATCAGATGTAAACAATTTTTTTCTTAAMATCTACAAGTACTACATAAAACAATAGATAAAAATGCCTTTCAACAAGCCAGCCCGTTCAAGCAAGTCTAAAAGGAGCACCTATTCCTTTTGTTTCACATAAATACATKAGGTGAGGGGGAGCACAATTTTAGAGCTTTCTGATACATCTAATTTTCTCTTTGCAGCAAACTTATCTTTGGTTTGAGTGAGGAAATGCTGTGTAACAGCATTTAAAGTAGATTGTGGTTATAGGCTTAAGGCTTTATCCTGGCTTCTATTCTTAACTCAAGGTGCTTCAGTGAGGCGTCATTTGCAAAAATGTGGCTGCTGTCCCGTCCTGTCCTGTTTGAAGGTACAGGGTGTGGAAGGGCTGCTCATGGGTGCCTGCCTCCAGAGAGGCGCAGCGTGAGCTCTGCCCCTGCCTGCTCTGCTTGCACCAGACGGGCTGTCGAGAGCTGGAAGGCTTTGTGAGGGCTCTGATGACCACCTCAGCTCACACAGGGAAGCAGCAGTCAAGGTAGCTGAAGCAGTGAGTTTGCAGAAATACAGATAAAGAGAGAAACAAAAAGCCTTCTGGATTTTTTTTTTTTACGCTGACATGAAAGAATACAGCAGCTTCAACTCTTAGAGCCTAAAACTCTGCATCCAAAATACCCACAAACTGGAATTTGGTTACAGCGCTGAAAACATAAAGAGAAAATAGTAGAATACTAATAAAAAGTTGAAAATTCAGCTGAGGAATAGATCCTTCTTTCTTTGGAAATTAACCCTTTAATGTGTTTTTCATAGTTTGGTGTACAACTTCTGASTTCCACAATTGAGACTTAATTAAAATACTGCCAAAATTTCAAAGGTAGCTTTTAAAAACAGCCATTGTTTTAGTAGGACAGGTTGAAGGGAAAGACTTTCTCCTCAATAATTTATGAAGAGCACATATTAAGTATCCGGTGTATGCCAGGTAATTGCACTGAGATACTAGGTTTTCACACTAGGTAAACAAATAACTATAATGGAAACCCAGCTGATTAATGGTCAGCTAAGAGCARCTGTAAGCAGTGGGCTGCAGTCCAAAACCCAAGAGAGTTTTTGGGGGTAGAAAATAGCTGCTGTGTATGAGTAGATAGAAGGTTGCAAGGTTTGCTGAGATGGAAACTAGAAGCCTATAAATAGGAAGGCAATCGAAGGGCAGCGGAAAAGATAGAGGATGCTGATGTGTGAGWTGTTCTCACACCCCCCAAAGATTAAAAATAAGTGTGGATGATGGTTTGTGTGTTAAACAGGGTGGCAAAGTTGATCTGACAGCCATGTCTCTGAAAAGTTTGAGCATGAAGGGAAAATGCTTTGGCTATGTCTGCACCACAGACCAGGGTAACAATGTGCAATATGCTGTGTTCATCCACTTGACATAAAGTCTGTCTGTCTAAAGTCTTTGTATAACATAAGAACTGGGTATAGAGATACACATTTTATTTCACTGTCTGGTTTTTCCTCCTCTGTTTTCCTCCAGCACCTTAAATATCTCTCTTTCCATTCAAACTTTTATCCCATTGGCTGGGGGCATAAGGAGAGGGCACTGCCCTGCAAAACTGACCATATTCAGGAACCCAGATGCTCTTTTCAGCCCTGCCACCCGCTCACTGAGTGAGCTTGGGCACATCAGCCTCCCTGCCCGCAGCCTGGGGCCAGCCCTGCTGCTCAGCGCCCTGGGATGGGCTGTGAGCAGCACTGCACCAGCCCTGGCTGTATTCCATCTGTTATTAATGATGACCCGGAGGACGGAAAGGAAGCTGCCCCTGCTTCCCTTGTGGGTCACTGACACAGCGGTGAACTCAGTTTGTTTTCCAGCATCAGGTGTCTGTGGCCAAAGCCTTGTCCTCTCCCTGGCCACTGGCAGGGCAGGGGGGCTGGAGGGAGCAGATGCTCGTGCACGTGGGGCAGGGCATTGTCTGTGCTGCAAGGGCTGCTGCAAGAGATACCTGAAGGCTTTACAGTGCCAATCCTGCATTTCTTATGGAAAGTGTGCTCATACTGCTTGAAGAACTGAGTCAAACTAACCTGCAGCAGGGATGTATTCATTTTTGCATGTAAGATTCCACAGCTGTTATGTCATGGGCACAGCATAGCGTTCTCTCAAATTGTTTGTAATTCAGCATTTAAAGTGATGTGGTGGTGTTAGTTAAGCAATTATCAAGACCTCAATTCCAAGGCACAGAGGTTCCAGGTTATAGGTCTCATGAGTTTTATTTACTTTAATTCATGTCAGCTCATTATCAACCTCATCAGGGAGCGCAGACTTAAAAGTAAGCCTGGATCAGTCATTATTCTAGGTACACACATGTGGATTAAGGGTCTTTTYATCTATACAGTTTGGGAAAGTGGARCAGAAATCTATATTGTTTCACTTTCCATTATTCAAATTTGTAAAATAATTTTTAGATGAGTCRGTGAGGCCATGGAGATCACTAATAACATCTCTTGTATCAGAAGTAATTTGGTTTGTAACTCTCTGTGATCAGATCAAATAATCCTTTTATACCTGACCAAAATTGCTTTGTAGAGTTCATGTGCTATCGCTAATAATTATCATCACAGTGTGTCTTTGAACTATGAGGCATTATGTTATACACACTTTTATGATGAGGGTGTTAGAACTAGAGACCTTATGTTTCTTTTTGATGGATTCCCTGAAACACAAGTACTTTTCCTAAATTGGACACAAGTGTGTCCACTATTGGAATCTCTTGCAAACTACAAGTCAGCCTTCAAGTCCAGAGAGATGTCATGGCAYCTTCGTGACCCCTGCCTCCTTCTTCTGCTGCAGGTATCCACTCAGTTAGGCTCAGTCTTATGACTTCTTTTGACAGGGATAACAATCAACTTTAAAACCAGATAATCTGGTATTTAACTGACCATTATATTTTTAATTCTGATGCACATTGTGTCAAAGCAAGAATGCAGAACCTCTCAATTACTGTGGGAAAGTGTGAACTGTGGGCAAACTTCTTAATCTTTGTTAAGTTATGTGTCTCTGTCCCTAGGGATTTCTTGCTGCRTTAAATCTCCCAGCTATGTTTCTCATTTGTGGCATCATTCTGCACAAGTGGAGAAATATGATTCTAGTKTCTTCTAGAAAGCTTCACTTTATTCAGATTTCAACATAAAACATAGTAACTGTTGGTGTGCTAGTCAAAATTTTGTAATTTATCATCCCTGTGCTAACGAGTACTGAGGTGTAGACTTTTCCTTCCCCCTTCCATTCACATGTTGATCCAAATCCTGTAAAATTCAAACTATTTTGTAATTTTAACCACTACATTCATTTCAATGCAAGACTGACATCCCCATGTGTGTTTATGAGATGCATCTGTCACTGTGACATTATCCCTCACGTATTTTTGATAAAGCTTCTTCTCTGGGGTCCCCCCTGGGATTTTGCAGTCCTCTGATAGTGGATGAGCAGACCCTGGAGGCTGAAGCCTGCAGCTGGTCAGACTGCTGAATTCTAGGTGCCAGCCAACAGGATATTTAAGCCTTATGCATGTCATAACAAYGAGGGCAAATAAGAGAAGCCAGTATAATGTACTTTAAAAAAAAGGATTTCAGCTTTTTTTCCAGGGGCAGGGAACTGCAGAGTTTGTGGGGCTGCCTGAGTCTGGCTCCTGCCAGCTTTACCTTTGAGTTAAACATCCAAAGTGTCCTATTTGGAAGTAGATGTACAAATGAGGCAGGTTGGGAGAGATCATTTCTCTGATAATCTGGAGTCAGGCCATTTAGGCCTTAGCAGATTGTAACTGATATCTTGACTTTCACTAGGAAGAAAATGGGTGGCCAGCACAAAGTAATGAAAGGCTTTATTACCATACAGTACCTTAGAAAGCTCCTTCATTGTACAGTGACAAAGAACTAAAAATTGCTTAATTAGATCCATATGAAAAGGAGAAAAGAACTAAAAAAATAAACAAACTTTGCCAAGAGCTTGAAGACAGAAGTAGAAAAAGGTACAGGAGGTCCCTTCCCTCCCTCGTCCTGTTGCTCAGAACCTCTTACTCTGAGGATCTCCTCAAGGGGTTACTTTTCTGCTCTCTGTCTCTGTACTCATCCCAAAGTGCGGATTCTCTCTCTGCTAAGTTAGYTTATCTCTTCTGGGTTTTATCCTGTTTGCAGCAGAAAAATAGCAGGGAAGACAACCAGGGAATAAATGGTCCTGTAAAGGCTGCAGAGTCCTGTTATGTGAGGGAGCCTCAGCACCAGTGCATGGTGCTTGTTTTCCTCCACTTTTGGTGGAAAAGTATGYCAACGGATGTCAAGGTAAATTCCTCTCTTCCTCTCCTTCCTCCCTTCCCCCACCTCTCCTCCTTCAAGTCTGTCTTTGTGTCATCTCTTCAAAGTACACTACCTGTAAAATATTGATTCACAGCAGGCTGAGCTGCCAGGTTTAGATTTYTTTTTCACTGGCAGCAATAATAAACTACTACAGACAGTGCAGGCTCAGCACCAGCCTCATCATTGCACCACAAGCACATCGGTCTGTCTTCTGCGTGACTCAACATAATGAAACAAGGACCCAGAGGTATCTCAAAAGGAAGAGGGAACTGAGAAACAACCACAGGGGACATCAAAGGAGCCTAAGGAGGATGTAAGCTGAGGATGTTGCAAGTGCCACCTTAAACAGCAGTAACAGCAGCTCTGTTTATTCAAAATAACTTGTCAGAGAAAAAACAATACAATAAAACAACTGGTGCCACTTGAGACTGGAAACCTAGAATAAACAAACTCTCTTCTTCCTCTGTTGAGCTTAAAATACCACCCACTCCTAGCTATCTTCATAGTCTTTATGTTGTTGGAAAAAAGTGTCAGGAATGATTACAGGAAGGTAAAAAGACCCTCAATAGCTTATGGCAGTGCTATGAAAATTGTGCCTGGTGGGAACAGTGGATAGACATACGCAGTGTATGAGATGTATTCCAGTTGGATCAGAGGCAAGGGTTTCCTGCCTCATCAGCTGTACAAAGAGTAARGCAGAGGTTTTGGTGTAAACCAGGGTCCCATGCTGGCATTTCCCTCTTTGGTGTGCACTCACTGGAATGCTTGAAGACTCAAGTAACAAAGCCAGGCAAAGGACAGATGTAAAATATTCTTTACTGAGGGGAAAAATGTGGAGCAGGGTATTATCTCCTTACTGTAATATCCATATAAATACTGTTTTGTTTATATTTGTATTTTCTTTAAACTGTGACWGTTCTAAACAGTTCTCATGCAGAAGCAAATTGGAAATGTCACATGGTCTCTTCTACACTTTTCTGCCACTTGCCTGACATTTAAAAATTTGGGGGAAGAGCAAACAAACAAGCAATGCCAATAAATTGACGGGAGCAGTCAATGACTCCAGTTTTGCATTCTTGATTTCCTGAAGTTTTCAGAAAGCAGCRGCAGCTGCCTTGACATGCAGTGTTGAAGCTCTGAATGGCCGTGGCACCCCACAGATTTCACCCCTGGGATCCTACACTTCCAGTGGAGCCAGAATGTATATTTGAGCCCAGAAATTCTAGATCTGCAAATTGTCCTCTGATCCCCTGAGCTTTCAGGGCACCACCCCTTGGGAACCCCTTCCAGCAAGGGACTCRGAGAAAACAAGAAGCCACTGCTGCACCCTGGCCAGTAGCTTGGAAATTTGGCTGTGTCCAAACAGACACCAATACCTGAGGGGCTTTGAAAAGCACTAGGGGGAGGGATATTGCCTGGATTTAGATATCCTCAGATGTCTGTGTCTTAGCCAGCCACTCCAGCATGAGCTGAGGAAGAGGAAGGGGAACTTCCAGGATTCAATGTTGAAGAGAGAGGTGCCTGAAAATTGTCATGTGCACTGACATCCATGTAAARGCCTGGCTTGGTGTAAAGTACCCAGAAATTACAATCTGCATTCCCAAAATAATGAAGTTAGCTTAAGAATGTTGAGATTTTAAAAATAACACATATAAAGGACTTACTTACTTTMAAATACTTTGCAATTTCCTAAGATCATATTTCCAGCGTTTTTCCATGCTCATAGGCCCTGGAAAGGCAGTTATCCCTATCAAAGGTGGATTTGCTATGGGCATCTTGCTTCCCTGTGCTACAACTCCCTGGTATCTCTCATAGTGTCACCGAGTCATGCTCCCACTGCTCYTCCTTGTGTCCCACAGTCCCCTCAGTGCCAGGCCAGCCACAGGCTGCTGGGATTTGTGGCCAGCTGGTGGCTACAGAATTCACACTGTGCGTGCCAGCAACTTGTGTCTCTCCTCTTTTCCCAGCCACAGATTTTCTCAAAGTTGTCAGGATACTGTATCTTTCTCAAATTTCAAAATTTCTCTGCTCTGGCTGGTGGGATCAGAAGCTGCGAAGGAACAAAGGTTGTGTAAACATCATCCTAGGCACTTACCAAAGACAAACCCACTCTGTTCTGGGGTAAACACTTATTCCAAGATTCAGGACCCAATGATAAAAACAAAGCCAAGAGGTAGAGATGATGCAGTTGTAATTTCTGCCTGGCCCTGACTGCTACCTTTATGGATTCTGTGTTMAATACAGAATATATATATATACAGAATGATTTAGTGCCAGATTTTGTCACTGTCATTGCTGCTGAGCAGTGCAATAGAGCTGCTGCCCTGCCTGGTGGAGCAGGTGTTTCTTGCTGCATCCACATACCAGTACTCATGGGTGCAGTTGTCTCAGGGAGGAGAGATTGCTGCTGCAGGAAACCATCCTCAGAGGAGCCAGGGTGCCTCCACTGGCAGTGCAGGAGCTGCTTGGCAGGCCTGGGTTCCAGCACTGCTCCCCACTTGTGTGGGGGTGTAGCAGCATTCCCYACACTGAGGGACCCCACCCCGGGTCTGCCTGGGCCATTGTCGCTGCCTCATTGGGAGCAAGGGCAGGATTGGAGCCTTCTGGGTCAGGAACACCTTCATGCAGGCACTCAGCAGCAAGACAGGAGTTACACTAATGTGCCCATGAAGCCACAGAGGAGAAAACAAKATTAGAGGCCCTGTGTTCCTAGTTGTCTTATTTTGGCATCATTTTGGATGAAACCTACTCCAGGATCAGGGATAGTCCAACACCTGGGTGTCCATACCATTTCTAACCAGGTTTCCAGCTGTGTGGAAATCCATCTCTGACACAGCAATTTCATCCTGCATGCTGCCAAAGGTGCAGACTTAGGAGGGGTGAACAGAATAGATCCCTCCATSCCCTCTAATCCTTTCAGTGCTGKGCAGGAGGCTCTCAGCAGATAGAGAGACTGCACCCAGATTTATTTTTCAGCATGACTTTAATAAATACGAGGATGGCAGTAGCTGTCTCCCAAGGCAGGCTCTCCAGTGTGACCTCCTTTTTTATCATGGGCTATAAACTTGGATCTTCGTTGTGCGTCCTGTTGAGCAGTGAGCACTCTGCTGTCAGTCAGGAGAGGATGTTGGCAGGGAACAGCACAAGATGGTGCTGCTGACAGCCCTCTGTAAAGCAAAGTGGAGAGCTCAGTGCAAGCATTCCCCTCTCCTTCACTCTCAGGCACAATTCAATGCCTTGCCACTGGCAGGGCTCTACTGAGACCTTTCTGGGGGTGATGGGAATCACATCAGTGCTCCCAGCCCTCTTCCACCAGAGCAGGTGGGAAAGGGCAACACCAGCACTGTTCCCTCCCCTGGGCAGAGCAGGTGAGGGTCAAGGAAACAGTGGTTAGCTCCTTCCTCAYGTGGAAAGGGAGGTGGTGCAGGATGCAGGAGAGGTGGACTGGGTTCCTGGGTGGGCTCATAATGTTTTGTCCCATCTCTTGAGGCTGCCCTTAAAGCAAGGATTTCTATTTCATCTGTGCCTCAGCCACCACAAAAATCCTTGAGATTCAAGAGAATGGTAAACAACTTAAGATCAAGTCAACAATTGGTAAACAAGTTAACATCTGATAGCTCATTTTAACTCTTTGCCTATACTGTTCACCTCTCATCAGTGCACCTGGGCCCTGCTGAGTGGGAGGGGGATTGGTGGATGGCACGAGAGAGTGGTGTGATTGTGTTGCACCACTCCTGGAGAGGGAGAATTGCAGCTCTCAAAGACCAGTGGCTCTGAAGTTTGTTACATGTACCTTTTGTCTGTAKTACCAGATTGCAAGTTGCACTAAAAGAAAAGAAAAAAGAAAAATTCTTGAGGAGCTATGCAAGTTAAAACAATTGAATCAGAGCGACACATTTATAATGGAGATGTTCCCTGTTTAATTGCAGGCAATGTTAAAGGTATTCCCTGCCTGTGCTCCCTCCCTCCCTGGCAGGGAACAGCCCTTACTTTTCTCTCCCGTTCCAGCGTTCCCATTTCTGGTTTATAACATCAAAGCTTAAAGAGCTGTGGTTCTCCCCCACTAAAAAAACCCAAACAAACAAAACCAACCAACCAACCAAAAACAAGAAAAGAAGAAGCCACAAAAGAAAAAGAAAGAAAAGGAAATGYGGGTTCTAGCCCTTTTCTTTGAGGGTGCCTGTCCATTTTACTCACTGTCCACTCTTCCTCCCCTGCATTTTTAATAAGGCAGCATAAGCATCTTTGAGGGATGCTCCCTGGTCTGCAYTTCACTGCCTGATACTCACAGGTCTCCTACCACGTTTCTGGCTGGGGTCTGTGGGGCAGAAAGCAGGCACAGGCTTCTGGTGAGGATGCTGAGCCTGGAGATAGAGACCCTACTGCTCTAACACAGTGACTGTGAATACACAAACGAAAGGTAAACGAGCACATATAAAGGAGGAAATTTTTTTTCAAATATTTTTGTAACCATGGTGGCCATCAGGTGCCCACCAAAGCTGCTCCATCTCCCCCCTCTTTGCAGGACAAAGAGAGAAAACATAAGGATGGCTAGTGGGTTGGGATAAGGACAAGGAGAGCTCACTTGTCATTTGCCATCATGAGCAAAACAGACTCAAGGAAATTAGTTTAATTTATTAACAAACAAATCAAAGTAGGATAATGAGAAAATGGTACTAYGTCTTAATACACCTTTCCTGCACCCCTGACTTCTTCCTGGGCTCAACTTCACTCCCAAATTCTYTACTTTCTCCTCCTCAGCARYAATGGAGGCTGTAGTCAGCTCATCACAGGTTGTCTCTGCCATTCCTTCCTCCTCACGCTCTTTCCCTGCTCCAGAGTGGGGTCCCTCCCACAATGAACAGTCCTCCAAAGACTTCTTCACTGTGAGTCCTTCCCACTGGCTGTAGTTCTTCACAAACTGCTCTAGTGTAGCTCCTTCAGGAGCAGACTGCTCAACATGCATTTCCTATGGGATCACAAGTCCTTCCAGGAGCCTGTTCCASCATGGACTCCTCTGTCCACGGGTACCCAGCTCCTGCCAGGARCCTGCTCCAGCACGGGCTTCCTACAGGGTCACAGGCTCCTTTGGGCATCCAGCTGCTCTGGCAAGGGATTCTCTGTGGGCTGCAGTGGAAATCTGCCCCTCTGAGGATCTCCATGGGCTGCAGGGGCTCAGCTGCCTCACCCTGGTCTGTGCCAGGGGCTGCAGGGAACCTCTGGTCTGATGCCTGGAGCACGTCCTCCTCCTCTTTGGCCACTGACCTTTGCCTGCAGAGCTGTTTCTTGCACACACTCCCACTCCTCTCTGCCTGTGGCCACTGTTGCATGGTAACTCTCCCCCCCACCCCTTCTTAAATCTGTCACCCCCCAGGTGCCACCACCATTGCTGGCAGGGCTGGACCTGGCCAGCGTGGGTCCATCCTGGAGCCAGCTGGAGCTGGCTCTGTAGGACATGGGGGAAGCTTCTGGCAGCCTCTCACAGAAACCATCCCTGCAGCCCCCCACTACCAAAACCTGGCCATGAAACCCAATGCAGTATCTCTTTTTCTTTCCTTAAGAATTTATGAGTTTGTCCTAGCAATAATAGTGCGCTTGATCTTTCCTCCTTTATTATCAGTTTATAGCAGATAAGAAGTCTGTYTGATAACTTTAGACTTGATTCAAGTTCGTATTTTAAAATCTTTTGTGTTTTCTCTGAAGGCCTCATGACTGCTGTCTTTTAAATCCATYCTTGGTTTCATGCTACAGACATCAAAATTTTGCTCATGATTTAATTCAGAGTCTCTATTCCTTGTTCTCATCAGTCATTAAAAGCTCAGCCATTCACCAGCGATTTGTCTTTTGTGRTACTTTTTGGTCACAGCTTCTTTTTCTCTGAGGAAAGGGTCTCAATGAAGAGCTGTGATTGAAGAATTAAGGTGATGGCTCTGTGCAGAAAGCATTCCAGAAAGCTCTTTTGATTTCCTGTTTCCATATGAGTGCTTTTAATGGATTTTTTTGGTGGAAATCCTCTATTTTTGTTGAAAGAGAATTGACAACAGACTTGGTGATGCTATCTTGATTATAGGGAAAAGTTAATCTTGATTATAAGAAACAGGGCATTTTGTCACTTGTGTTTGTGCTGTTTTATGTTTTTCAGGTGGCAATTGTTCCTCATATTCTTCTCTTGTACAGTAACAAGGAAGAAACAGTGTTCAGGTAATTTCTTCTTGAACCCTTTATRTTGCCTATTCTCTTTCCCCTATTGTTGACTCCCTCACAGTTTCCCCACAGCTGTTTTAAAAAGACAAAGTAGTTTGCATGTATTCTTCCATGAGTAACATCCTTTCCCAACCTTTTCCAAAGCACTTCTCCTGCTGTTGATGTTACAGATGGATGAAAGCACCCATGCACTCTACTGAGGGCTTCATTGTCCCCTGAGCAGACCTGGTGCCCATGGTACCAATGCAAAGCTAATAGGCAAAGAGAAGTAGCTAAAAACACGAATTAATGCTAGGGAGGAGCACTTAAGAGAAAGAAAATTAGAAAGTCAAAAGTAAAAAATGCCATTTTAGGACAATAACTGTGAAATAAGRAGTAGAAAGATGACCATTACAATTGCATGATATATAGAAGCTGTTCAATCATGCCTTAACTTCTGGCTTCCAAAGGGAAGGACACGAGTGCACAGGCTATTTTGGGTGTTTCTTTAAATAGAAGAACCAAGACCATTTGTGTACTGTGTTCCCTTTGCCATTTCACCATATTCCCRAGAAGGCAGCAAGTCCATGGCTAGGTGCTGACATGATTTCTTCCAACTTGTTAACCCTAGCCCTGATCTGTTRAGATTACCTCACAAAACCCATCATATAAAATAGAACAAGACTGCAACTTGTTGAAAATACTTCAGACAGGGCTCTGCTCCCAGGTGATGGGAATACTCAAGGCTTACACCACTTGGTTAAATTTAACCACAGCATTCATAGGGCATGTATTTTGAAACTGTGCTAAACATTAAACAAAGCAGAAATATTGGTCCTGTGCATCTGCAATGCTAAATATTCAGGTGTGAAGATTTTTTACTCCTCATGCAGCTGTAAAACAGTAGGAAATAAGCCACTGAAGGCATTCCAAGCTGAGGGAGGATACGTGTCCCTAGAACCTCTCCCCCTAAAAGTAGCTTCATGGTAAGCAAAAGCCACAGGTAATAGTTAAAAGAATCAAAATCAATCGCTTTAACATTTGATTATTGTGTTTTAGGGTATATACCAGGGGGAGGGAGGGATGAATAAACCAAGTTTTTACTAGGCCAATGCTTTTTTAAACACGTTTCTGAATTTAGTGTAATACACTCATCACTTGTCAGACACAATGCTGGTCACCAGTGTGACTGAGGGAGAGAAATAGGTTTCATTGCTATGTTGTAGGAACTGTGCTGAGCTATTGTTCTCTGAAACAGCTGTCAGTAGGGACAGTAGCTGTCTGCTACACAGGGAGGTTTCAACAKCTGGAATAACTGGCATTGTCAGAAAGTGTGGTGTGGTGACTTTCTACTGAACGGACTCAAGTATAGGATATGTGGAAAATGGGGTAGGAGGAGTGGAAAATTACAAGGATAAGGTATTGATTGGTTGTTTTCTTACTCCTCTTGCTAGGCCCTAATCGTGGTCACTGCCAAGGAACAGAGAGCCCAAGGGTYCTTTGGTTTGCACCTGCAGAGCAGCGGCATTGCTCTGTGTGAAATGAATCTGTCACAGCARCCGCGACATTTAGAGGCTGTACTTGCACAGGCTTCCATGCTCAGTTGGTGCACACCTGCCTGATAAAGTTCTTAATGCTTTTCCTTGGCATGTGGAGTCCCCACTCTTTGTCCCAGAGCAACCTGCCCTCCTTCCTAAGGGCAGCACACACCTTGCWTTGCTAGCACTGCTCACACTCTTCAGTCTGTTTTATATTCCTG
Organism: Cardinalis cardinalis; assembly: GCA_014549065.1. Taxonomy (NCBI): domain Eukaryota; kingdom Metazoa; phylum Chordata; class Aves; order Passeriformes; family Cardinalidae; genus Cardinalis; species Cardinalis cardinalis. Next base: position 3,674,699 of record JACDOX010000004.1, read on the forward strand.
CAGTTTAAGACCAAAGGTTTCACTAAAAGCCAGAACCAGGCAGATGAAGTGCTTTGAAACAAGCTCCTTAGAGTAAAGGTAGATGCACAGTAAACATTTCAGCATCATCAGCGCAGTTTCTGCTAGTGCTGAGTATTGACTGCAGGGATTTATCTGGCCACACAACTGCTTCAACAAAGAATCTCAACTTCAGAAGTGAAACTGTCYGTTAAACTTGCTGGCCATGCTTCAGCTGGTTCCCAAGGTGAAGCACATGTTCACACTACTTTCTCTAGCAATGTGTGCCTGTTTTTGGATGCCTGCAAGGTCGGTGCTGGGCAGGGACTGGTGGCTCCCATGTAGTTGGGTTTGCTGGTGGTGGGTGGGGGCACCAGAGGTGGCTTTTTGAAGTTAGGAGAAAGTTTGGCTGTAAAAAACTGTGGCTGACTTAGGGGCTGACAGAGAAATGGCTGCTGACRGGGTGCACTGCTCTACATCTGCTTTCCTGGCTCTGGTCCCACCACTCATCCCCCAGTGTTTGTGTCAGCTCTATGGGGTTTCCCAGGAAGGCTGTAGAGCTGTAGCTGTGAGTGCTCATTACTGGTTGTAGAGGCCAAATTGATTGCTGCTRAAGATGGCACTCATTGCCACCACAGTTTAAGCCTTTTGTGCACTGGAGGAGATTATCAGAAAAATTACAGTATTTCTAAGCTCAAAACTTTCATAATTCTTTGAAAAGATCCCATTCAAAGATGTTACCTCTGTACTCTCTCTTCCCATGACTGTATGTGTAACTATGAGGTTTCAAAGATAATAGCAGGTTTTTAGGGGGTGCCTATTGTTTCTTTTCCTGAACTTTGCAGCATTTACTTTGTTTTTAAGAACAGTGCTTTTCTACACCAGCCTACAGGCTATGGGCCAGATCCAAAGGTGCCATCAGTGGCCTTGATCAGCTCCCAGCAGTGAGACCCCAGCCCATGCATTGATGAGGTGCCTGCAATGAGGAATTAGGTGCTAGGCCTGCATGCCAAGGTTCCCTGAAGAGAGGTCCTGCTTCCATGAGCAACAGAGGCCAGGCTTGCTGTTTGCAATACAGTGGTCACTGACACTTGACTGAGTATTTTGGCAATTGCAATAAAATTGTACCCACAGGAAAGTGATAAATGGGGCTTGATCCTTCCTATGAATCCCCATTGTCCAAGCGCAGAAATTCTGGTTAGGTGATTAAGCAGCAAAGTATTAGATTGCTAAAACTCCTGAGCAATTACCTAAAAGGCATTACCACAAGCTGCCAAACATATAATCCTTCCTTATGGATTATAATTAGCTATTGTTTGTCTGGTGCTTTGGAAATGTAATGGTTAGAAAATGTTCATTTTCTAGTGGGACCRCTCTGGAGGTGGCCCAGCCACCAGGCAGGGCGTTCTGCCTGCTTCCATCCAGCACTGCTGCTGCCACTGCTTCAGGTAGCTGTGATGGGATAGGAACAAAGCCATCCATGGCTCCAGCTGCTCCACAAGAGTGCTTCACAGTCTCCCACTGCCTTCCTGCCCTTTAAGTATGGATGTTCTCCCTTCTGCCTCAGCCACGCATAGTGTGTCTCTGATATACTGATACAAAAGCCTTGAACTTTACTGCTATCAACTGTAGAGCTTAGAGAAGCCTCAGGAAATGTCCTTAATTATTTAAAGGGAAATCTCTAGTAATAATAGCATGCTATCTGTGATTGAGTGAGCAGTGGCAGCATGATAGACTTTTTAAAATGCATTGAAGGAGAGCATGTTGGGTCCATGAGGACCATGAAAATCATCTAATGGAGTACTCTGGATTGTCCAGACACTTTGTATAAAACAGCCGCAGAGCAAACATTTTGCACATTTCTGAGGTTTAAAGGGAATATAATGCTTGTGGAGCTGCTGAATGGTGGCAGCAGTCACAGATTTCAGCCCAGTTCTCCCTCCTTGGCTGTGTCTGTGCCAGTAGGCCAGCGTGGTTGGCAKGAGCAGGTAGGTAACATTACTCAATGGTGCCAAAGCCTTCCATTCACCCTGCACAGGTTTAGAGGGCATTATCAGGTCTAGTGCCATGGACTGAATGCCCWCAGCACTGGAGACCATGAAATGCCTCTCCCACAGAGCAAATCTACTCTGGGCAAGAGCTGTGCTGAGAGCCAGAGCTCTGTAAGTGGAGGGCAGTGGGAAGGCTTACGGTGAAGCCACCCTCTGGATCTGAACAGAGAGGCTGGTMTGATCTCATCCTTCTTCTGCCAAATTGGTGCAGGCATCCTCCCATCTGTGATGTTTTACATCCCCCGGCTCAGTATTCTCTTAGGTCTGGAGGAGTCTTTGTCCTGGAATGCTAGTGCAATGGCACAAGGGCTGTCTAGGGCTTGGTGTATCTCTGTCATCTCTGCTGGAAACAGAAATGTCTAAACAAAGAGARGTGGAATTGGTCATCACAGCACCCGGGCCTACAGGAAGGGATTGTTAGCAGAAATACTGCAGCAAATGGGATTGGCAAAGGAGATAGGAGGTTCTTAATTTAAAAGTGTTATGAATACTTGCGAGTATTAAAGGAGTCTTTCATAAGACTGACATAGAGCAGAGAGAATTAATACTCCTTCTATTACTCTTTTGATCTTTTGTAACTCCAGATTTCCCCAAWTTCACTGTTGCTTGTAATTTTGCAGGCATTACATCAGATGTCATCAGGATGGTGCTATTATTTCATTTAAAGTCTGGCAAACAGAAACCTGTTTAAAACTGCTTGGGATAAAATAATAACAATGATGATGTTAATAATAGTAGTAATAATGATGATGTTAGTAACCACCTGTAATTATGTACTGCTGTAAAAGGAGGGGAAGTGAAAACATTTTGCTCAGAAGTTCACAGTACAATGTGGGAACAAGTACTTTTAGACTGTGCCTTTCTCAGCAGAGGACACATTTAAAAATTTGAAGCCAGTGGCCTTAGAGAACTTTTATGCAAGCTTGTGAACATGAAGCCCCTTTTACAACATGCTGCTGGCTAGGGCAGCATGGCAGGGTCCCACCCCAGTCTCTGGGGAATTGATGGCAGTCATCTCCTAATGAGAAAGGCACTGAAACTCAGCACCAATGTCACGGCGGAGTCCCCACTGAGAATATGACATCAATGGAGAAAAAAGTTCCTCTTTTGGCAAGGTGTATGAATATAAAGGAACTTATAATTGGATTTCCTTAAAGACTTGTAGAACTAACACTCTTACAACTCTTCACATTGAAAGGAAGTTCTTTTAAATTCTGTTAGTTCTCCAGCCTACATTTTTTAGAAAAGTAAGATGTGCAGCTTCTGAAGAAAGCCAGGAACAATGAGGTGAGCCGTATTTGCATTCACGAGTTATTCTGAGGTGGCACGTTGTCATCTTTTGTTGAAATATCACAACTTTCAAAAAGACTCCTTTGAAGCTAAAGAACTATATTTCATCTTGTTTTCTAAAAAGTTACACTGAATACACACTTTGAAATGACAATGTGAGATCTGACTGCCCTTTAGCATAGGTCTGTCACCTAAGGTGCCTGTGTTCAAATCAAGGTCATTGTGTTTTCTGTTAGCTGTGGATGATAGTACACATCACATCACTCTGCATCCACACCACTGGCATCCCAACATTTGGTATGAAAGTCTACAAGATATTCTATCTGGAAGATGAACAAGAGTGAACTAATAAGGGCATTAGATTTAAATACTAGTCTCTGCTTTGAGTGGTYTCCCATGATCAAAGTTGAAACTGATGCAGGGCTATGTGCCATACAGAACTAAAGCTCTACAAGATTGAAAGAAGGTGTTTTAAATGTCTGAGGTGTGCAGTGCTGAAAGGCTTCTGCTCTCCTTAATCAGTGGGACAGTGTGGTCCCAAACTTTTAAGACAAAGCAACCATGGCAGAATTATGGACCAAATGACACCTCCAGCCTGGAAGAAGTTTTTTTCTTTAAAAATTTGAGAACAAATAGCAACAGCCAGTCTCAAAATGGGCATTAAGAATGTATCTGCAGCAGGAAATCACCTCAGCCACAAGTGGGCATTCAAGAACTCGCACAGGATTGAGATCAGGTTCTCTGAACCACCTGTCTCTCTCTATGGTCTGTAGGTTTTCACCCTGGTCTGCACTGGTGACCAATGTAGGCACAATCAAAATGTGCTTGAAACTTTCAGTGAAGAAGCCCAGTGAACTGCTATGCATATCCTAGATTTTAATGTACTCATTGCCTGTCATGCTGCAGTCTTGTCTTATTAAGAATGTGCTTTTTATTCAGGTAGATATCATTCTGCAGATGTCTGGAGTCCAGCCCAAAGCCTACTGCTGACTTCTCCTTCATGACCCAGACAGAAACCTCAACTCCTGTGCTGTCAATTCCCCATTAGCTAGAAGAACATGATTTTTTTTTGGTAAACTTGTGAGGAATCGGGGAGAAAATGCTTTTTAGCATTCCAAAATGAGGTATATAGAGGATTTGTTTTTCTTCTTTATTATTTTTGGACTAACTCCTGAAGCCCTTACACAGGCAAAGCCCCAGTTTGGAGTACTTCTGAGAAGAAATAGTGACCAAACCAGCATTTGTTGCAATGAATTCAACAGTTCTCTGGTTATGATGCCCAGTGAGCAAACTGCTTTCCAAGAACATGCCCAACATCTGGCAGAAACACGTCATTTCAGGACTGACTTGCTCTTAAAGAGGCATCAATTTTGCTCTAAGTGCTATTCCATTAAGAAGAGCTCAACTGATGCTAGGACTTTATGTTAATATGGGGTCTGAAAGCTTAAAAACATAGACTGCTCAGCAATTAGGAAACTGCACATCGATTAGGAGAGCTGAGTTTGGTGCCTTGCCAGCCTTACAGATTTCATATATGACCCAGAATAATCACAGGACCAAATTTGTAAAAGGGTACATTAACCCCAGTTGAAATTGGCCTCACTTTGCCATGGCTCATCTAAGCAACAGCTTCTGCTCTACGCAAGACATCTCTCTCTCGCAGAAAGCAAGCTCCATCCCACCTGGTTTTCCAGGCAAAGAAAAATAGCCTGCTTTTTTCAAGTTCAGCTATTATTGCTGATCGTTTTTGTTCTGTACTGAGGGAGCCTGGCCCATTGGGCCAAGAACACCCTCCTCAGCCCCCAGGTACCCTGAGAGAGGCCTCTGATTTTCTGCTGMTGGATTTCTCTAGTCTTCCTCTGCACATGGGCAGAGCATCTGCATTGCAGGCTTTTGTGGTGGAAGGGACCACTGGGGTACTGAGCCTTTCACTGCACCAATCCCAGGGGAATCTGGCCCTTCTCTCCCAGCTGGGAACCCTTCATCTCTCTGTGTGTCTGTTCCTTATTTGTACAGTGGAGATAACGACACTACCACATCCCACAGGGATTTTGCAAACAGAAATCTATGAATATAGTCCTTGGGATTAGCAGAAAGACTGTGATGATTGGGATTGCAGAAATACCCAGATAGATCTCTTAGGGAAACAGCTGGTAAAGGTATCGGGAGGGATTTACTTGTCCTCTGAACAATTAAAATAAGAAAAGGCCATAGCTCTAACTTACTAAGTAGAAGTAAAACTAAACTATTGGATTTTACTCTGCTTAAATGAGAAAAACTGCAGTTATTGTAATTAGGTAGTAGAATTCTCTGATACATTCAGTTGCTTTTAATATCCAATGGTTTACAAAATAGGAGTAATCTCTGAGAGCTCTTGATATGTGTTTAAATAAACCCAGTGCCAATTAATATGAATGGAAAAGGTTGCACYCGAGCAATCAAAAGCCTGGAATGTTTAGCACAGTCATTTATGAGAAATCAGAGCTGAAATATGAGCAGCAGAATTTGCTTAAGATTTGAGGAGGAATTGCATAGCCCACTAATATTCCTGTCTCTAAAGGTCGGCTGTGGAAACAGATGGTCAAAAGAAACTGGCTAGAAATCTTATTGCAGTGGATACTAGAAATGAACATAATTTTTAAATCAGCAGAACAGAAGGTACAAATATTATGACTTGTGATCACAGTCTGCATTGCTCCATTTCCACTCTCCCAAGCTCTTTTGCACCCTCTCACRAGTGTGAGTCAAGTGACCAGACCTGTGTGGAGACACGCTGGAGCCTTGTGGCAGCTCTTCCTGCATGGGACAGGGGCTGCTCAGGCCCTGGGACCTGAGCTCASTCACTGCACATGCTTTCTCTTGGTGTGGGAAATGAATTTGTTGAGAACTTTCAAAGCTTGACAGAAGGCTCACATAGTAKGCATCTGTATGTAAACCTTGAGATAAGAATTGCTGATTTAGAAATGCTATGGAATAGGACTGACATTGTTGAGAGAGAAATGGAWCTAGAAATAAGTTTCAAAAGGTGGCTTTGCAAATAAGACTAAATAATTTGGAGAAATAGAACGAAAGATGCATTGTAATAGGACCCACAAGGGGTAATTTTRGATGATTGGCTTTAAGGCATTTACAGCATAGTGTGGCTAAAGCTGATAGGCCAAGAAATGCKTATAGTGTATTGTAATTAAGAAGTAGTTAGCTTCTGACTGTAWTGGTATGAATTATAACATCTGTATTGTTTCACCCTTCWCCTGAGACTGAAAATAGAATAAAAGTTTTCAAAACACCTCTCAGTTACTCCACCTCTAGGTCAAAAAAGGGCTTAATCCAACATCTTGGTGACAGTGTCTCAGGTGAGTAGAGCAGCCCTGGCGATTGCTGCACGCTGCTGCTGCGGCTGTGGCAGGTAATGCCATGGAGCACCAGCTGCTGGGACTCTCTGAGTGTACTCTTTGTTTGGGCTTCAAAATTATGTTTATTAATGCAATCCTGTTGTTTTGGTTTGGTTTGATTTTTTTATGCTTCCATATGCTTTCATTATGAAGTCTATGAGTTTGCATTTATTAGAATTGAATTTTGGTTCTGCATAATCAGTCTTTGCTATAATACTGGCATTGTGCTGGGACTGAATGATTCTTAATTCTGTCACTGCTTATTTTCTTGACCTATGGAGAACTACAGTGTGTGAGCAGTGCTCATTAAACCCTGTCTGCAAGCAGTTTACCTTGCTGTTTCTGTCAATCCTGGGCTTAGTGAGAGWGTAGGAGAACAGCTGAGAGAGCACAAAGAAGTAGATAGGGACATTTCCAGGCACTGTGAGAAGCAAGACTGTGGCATGTCCCACTAAGAGGGCTGAGTCCAGGCAGTGCATACAGCTGATTAATTACATATCTGCATGATGCTAGGCACTGTACAGGTGTTCTGTATCTTTCTCTAGGTCCTCAYGGCCAATGCCCCTTAAATCATCCATTCCAGTGGTGTCATCCACTGCACAAACTGGCATACATAGTTACATAAATATCAGCTGACATTTCACATAAATAGGGCGATCAAAGGCAATACAAGTTTTTTTTGACTATGAATTACAAAATCATGATTCCAGAAGACATCCTGTTCTTCCAGCAATGGTTCCCTGAGAGATTTTGCCATCTACAAAGTGTGATTCTCTAGGAGCACGATGTGGAAGCAGAGGCCCAATTAAGATCAACCCATTTATCCCAGGCTTTGACACTCTGTTATGTCTGGGTGTGTGATGATATTTTTTCTGCAGGACAAGGTGTCCCAGAATATAATTTCTTGAGGGATGGTGGAGGGCCAGGAGCTGGACGTGGTCAGGAACAYGGACAGGCTCATGTTTTGTGAGGAAGAGCTTTAACATGAGGTGGGGACGCTGAGAAAGCTGCTGTGCCTGGAGGAGGGCTGGATGTGGCTCTGATGAGGGGAGAGCAGACACTCTGGACAGTCAGTGATGCCATGCCTAAACTGGGGTGGTTCCTTCCTGGGGGATTCCCCCATCAGGGCTCTGGCTGTGTCTGCACATCTCTGTAAGGGTGAGCATGCCTCATGCCTGAGAGACTGGCAGAGGAGAGTGGCAGCGTGTCGCTCCCTTCCAGGCCTTCTGGGGAGCCCTTCACACGTGTCCTATTTCCTCCAGCCCCCTGACAAAGTGGCAGGAGCTGAAATCTGATTTACAGCTTCCATTCGCTCGCCTTAATAGACCGGGGTGTGATCCGAGCTCGCACGCCTTGCTGCTCATCGCATCTGACAGTCCAGACTTGCACCTCCAGGACTAGGAGGGCCACATCCCCACATCCTGCAGCTGCTCTCATTATTTCACTCCAGTTAATAATGTCTCTCTCTGTATGGGAGGCTTTTTTTTGCATGGAAAAGTTAGGAAGCAACTCAAGTCCTGTGATTTTCTCAGATATTACATTCATTATTTTCTCATCAATGTAGTAGTCAGATTCTCCCATGATACGACAGGAGCATGAACAGAGATTACAGCTGAACAATCCCCTTTTACAAGAACGAGCCCTTTATCACTGTCTCCTACCCCCTTCTGCAATATTCTGTGGTTTTGACAGAAACTCAGTTTCTGAAATCTTAAAGAACTGTATTAAATACCACTATTGTGATTTCTTTTCACTGAGCATTTGGCTTCCTCTTTCTTATTTTGAAAAGAGAACCCTTAGTTCTGATATAGGATCTGCATAACGTGAACAATAAGGGGAGCAGCAAAGCATGTGGGAGAGCCTTTCACAGTTTTTTCTTGTATTTTTCCATCTTCCTCCTCCTACTGCTTTAGATTCTCTAAGTGCTCTTCTACTTGCCATTGAATAAACAGCCCTTCTGAAACTTTGGGCTCAATTAAAGTGTTAAATATGCTACTACAACTTCTTACCTCTGCTCAGAGTTGATGGTATAGATCTAAAGGTAAAATTCTTTTATCAACCTATATGTATTCAAAAGAGCACCAAAATGCATTCTAAAATGGGACAAAAAAAGTCTGAGGTTTTCATGTTACAAGGCAATTTTGGGAGCATTAGCTAAGAAATTTGCCATTGTGGTTTATATATGATGTTATTCTGCTTAAAAAAGATATTGCCACACATGTAACACGACTGGAAGCATGATACAAAAGAATAATCAGGCAGGTGCTGCCTATAATTATTTTGGTAATTTAAAATCTTTGAAAATACTCAGGTATTTATATTTGTTATAGCTTCTAATTTGTCTTGTAAATAGGTCTGTTTACAACACAGAACTGAAAGCTTCTGAAAGAAGGAAAAAAATTCCCACTCCCATTTCTCCCAGTTTCCACTTACAGTTCAAAATCTACACATCCCTCTACTTCAAATCCCAAAGTTGGAGGCACTAAATTTCCCTTCCAACCCAACACTTTGATTCATTTTTCTTCTGTTTTAAGAAGTAGAAGGAGAGGAAAAAAAAATATTCCATGTTCTTGGTGGAGAGGTACAGAGTGGATATTATCTAAACTTCCAGTGAATCACAGCTGACAGTGTTGCTATTTCTAGGCCAGAGAATCACTCTTTGAACAAAATGCAATTGCTGTGTCTTTTCAACCTGCGCTTCAGCAGAGTGAAACAGCAGGATTCCCGTACTGTATAATAACTGTCAGAAACAATTTCTGCTCTGTAAGTGAGGTGAAGCAAAATGTCAAAATATTTGAATACATTTCATTGAGGATATCTTCTTTTAAATTAGTGAAGGCTAGAGGAAGAGAATCCTATTCTCTCRCATAATAAATATGCATGGAACAGTGGGGCCAAGTGAATTCTAATAAAGCTGGGTCCCTGCTCATTAATGTGTTAGAGAACAACAACAATAAAACACAATAATTATTAGTTAAAGAAATGCCAGCACTGGCCTTTTACCAAGACTCCTGAACATATAAATCGCAATAAATTTAGGCTGTCTGAAGATGCTGCGTTAATTACCATATTTTACAAAATGCCTTGGCTAGGGGGGAGCAGTCMCAGTGACCAAGAAGGGTCCCAGCCTGAGTGTGTACATCTCATTATYAGTACAGCTGCTTTCCAAGGAAATCATTAGCCAAACCTACACTCCTAGCCAAAGAAGAATGGTAAGGAAGGTATACTAACAAGASCTCACAATTTTATAGGATTTTCCAGCACAAAGCAGCTTATGAAGAAAATGCTTGATAGTTTGCAAACACCTGGGGTTGAGATATTTTCAGTGCCATTATCTTGAATTTGCAAACAATTCTCTTGTGCTCCCACTTACCRCTTGCAAAGAAAGGCTGCACAGGTTAACAAGTCTTGTGCCCAGTGATAAGCAGCAAGGTGACACATTTGTGCCCAGGAGGATGGGTGAGCAGAGCACTTCATTCATGTGCCCCAAGAGCTGCCAGTCATGCAACCCTTCCAAGCAATTTAATAGAAGATTCAAAAAATCTGCGAAAGACCAGAAGAAACCTGTGATACTGAAAGGTAGAACCTTTTTCTGCAGTTCCACAACAGTGAGGGAATTACAGGGAAGCATCTCAGCAACTCTAAGATGTGGATCACTAATATGTGCCACAGACAAGTTGGCTCCCTGCTTTTCTCGAGTCCCTGCCAATGTGATGTGGAGCACCAAAGCACCCAGGTAATGGATGCATCCAAAACACTCAGTATTTTGTCCAACTATAGCCAGTCYAAGCTGATGCCGAGTAAAGTAGAAAAAAGCCTGTCAGAAGCCAAACCATATGGTGAGGAAAGGAAAAATTATTCCCAGTCCCTGTAGGTCACCTGTGGAAATGAAAACATCATGCTAAAGTTAAATAAGGGAAAGGTCAATGAAATATATATTTGTACAGGTATAATTCTAGTAAGAGGGATATGAATGCCCATAAAAAAACCTCCCTCCAGTTTCCTGAGTGAGTGTTCTTGCTGACTGTGTTGAAATGCTAAAGTGGCTTCATCATTAAGGTGGTGAGCAGAAATAATAAGCACAATTTATAATGACATGGGCATACACACACATACACACACACACATACTCACACACACACACACACACACACACACACACACACAGAGGAATTCTCTGTGACAGTGAAAATAAGACTGACCCTGAAATGATTTAGCATTCATTAGTTCACAGAGCTCATTATGCAACATCATGAGATAACAGTTCAGTCCTATTTTTGGTTTACTTCTACAACCCWTATAAAGCATTATTTTTGCTGTTGAGGCTAAAATGTTCACATCTGAAAAAGCTTATTTCTAATAAAATTTTAACTTACTGTTCTTTAAAAAGTATTGATCTGAGTAGCTAATATTGATGGACTGCTATGTAATACACTGATCTTCCCATAAATGCCTACCCTGCTTGGCATTGTGATCCTTTGCCCATKAGGACCCTGGAAAAATCTCTCAGGAGGTGACCAGAATGGGTTAATTTGAATTACCATACTGTTTTGTAATGAAAACTGGAAATCAGTAAAAAGTTGATGCTTACAGATAAAATGAAAAATATCTGGGTTGCAGGGTTTTCTGCTGCAACTAATAGCAGTCAACAGCCTTGTTTAGAAATGTTGATCAAATTTGTTGCATTCCAAACCCCTACTAGAGAATGAGATTAAATCTAGTAAATATCTATCTAGATGCCCAGTTATTAGAGGGCATTTTGATAGCAGTCCAGTGTGGAATGACAGATTGCARCATATTGACTGTGCTGAACACACTGCCAGTTACACCAGTTCTACCAAAATGCATTACTTTTAGTACAGGGCTTTTTGTATCTATCCAATGTGTTTCCTCTGTGGGGGAAAAATAATTTACACTTTTTGTTTACATTCTTAAGACACCTGGGTGATTTTATTTTGAAGGCAAGTGATAGAAAATAAATAATGTTGTTTTCTTTCAGATAAAATCTTCCTAATTTGTGAGGATTCTGCTTGTTGATGTGATTGCTGGGCTGCATTATTTAAAATAACRTAGCTAGAGATTACAGGTTTCTTTGGTAATACTGAGATAAAATTACAAACCATTTTGCTGGTGTTCAGAGGAAGATAATGGCAGCCCTTGGTAATGTACAGTGGTCTGCCAAAATTGCTGAAAAGAAAGAGGAAATTTCATCTAATCCACATAAATTGAGTGTGGGGATTACCAGGCTCTCTGAAAAATGCTTGTTTTAGTTCTGGTGTGTGGCAGGTAGCTATCAAAGATGAAATATGCATCTCTGCTCCTCTAGCCATAGAATATGCAGGATTGGTCTCAACTGTGTGTTTGCAAGTATTTTGAGTAAATTCAATAATTGTAATTTCCTTGTTTTCCTCATAGTTTCTTTCTGTTATTGCTCAGCCTAATCTCTCTCTTCTTGTGTTTTCTCACAATGGGGATCAAGGGATTGTCTCTAATATAGTTTAATACCTCCCTCATTACCAATTTTTGATTCTCTTCTCCATCCCATTAAAACTCTGACTAATTGAAACCTCTTCTGTATGTAATATTCCTTGCTACGGACTTCTTGTTGATTGTTTTTTTACCTGTTTACACTGTACACATCCTGTAGCTGAGCATGCATCCAGCTCACAGGCTGAGTGAAAAAAAATTGAAAAAAMCCATTAATTTGTAACCATTTTTTATTAAAAAATGTTTTATTTTATTTGAAGATTACACAGGTGGTAATGGTTCTCTTACTTTTCTTTCTGGTCTATGGCTATGAGGAAATTTAAATAAAAAGGTTGTCTTTTAGTGAACTTTTTAACTAGTTTTGGACATATATATACACAAAGGTAACACATTGCTTTTGGAAGAATCAACCTGGCATGTACCCAAATGGTTTAAATTCACTGAATAATATATTTTTAAGGGTATGAAAGAACAGGCTCCTTGGTAAGCACAGGAAGCACASCATTTGCAGTTCAGATGTCAGTATTTTTTGCTGTTACTGTGTCACCAAAGAACAAGCAGAGTTACCATAAGCCTTCTAAAAAGCTTAATATGTTTTCATTTTTACTTATCTAAAAATGTTGATAGGATTCTGTTTGCTTTTTACAGGAAMTGCTCTACCAAGGAGGGAATCAACAATATGGCTGTTTGATGAGGTGAATGTTTTGATGAAGTCATAACCTTTTCAATGGTTTTACAAGGAAAAAGTAATACAGACTTGCATGGGAGAGTACAATGCACAGTGAAATAAAGATGACTCTGAAYAGACATATAAAGGAGCAGGTACCATAGGACTGCTGCTGCTTTTCATGTGCRTTCCCAGTATCTCATAAACCCCAAGTCCCTCTGAGAAGCCAAAGCAAGAGCTGATGAATATAATTGACCCTATTGCAATTTAAATCTCCTGGCTGATGTGATATAAGAGGTCTGGATCGAATCTGTTGAAGCAGGATAGCAGGTTTGGATCAATGCTCTTTCATATTACTGTAACAGATGAGCATCAAAATTCCTGTAAATATTTCTCTTGCAGTTGCCAGTAATTATCTGTGTAAATGACAATTGAATGGCTTTAAAATAAATTTAAATCATGAAATCGGTGCCATCTCTGTGTTTCTCACTTGTCATAATCTTTTAACTTTTGTTCTTTCCCACCCCTGTCTGTGCTTCCTTCATCACTTTTCCTTCAATCTTTATCTAAATACGTTTGCTTTTGATTGCCAGTTGTTCCTCAGGCCTGCAGTCTCTGCCGGGCCTTTCATTTAAGCAACAAATAGAGTGCAACAGATGGAAATGGGACTGGAGCTCCTGGATCTGTTCATGAATTGGAAAACATGCCATGTTGCTTTGTGGAAGAAGACTGGGATGAATAGTGGTGAGCGGCAAAATGAAGCCTTTGTTTTAGGAAAAATATTATTTAGCCTGCCTGGGACAGCAAACCCTTTGCAAAACTTCAGCCATGAGAGGGGCTGAAGCTGAGTCAGGTACATGAGTGATTCTTGCCACCTGYGTAAGTTTTAACCCATCAAGGTGCAAAAGACAGCTGAGAAGGTGAACAAATACTTTCTTCTAGAGGGCTTTTTCTGTCTGRCACAAATACACAAGAAGCCACCGAATTCATAGAATAGTTTGGGTTGGAAGGGACCCTAAAGATCATTTGGTTCCAACTTCCTGCCATGGGCAGGGGCACCTTTTACCAGACCAGGCTGCTCAAAGCCCTCCCAGTCTAAAAATTTGTAATTGGCCATAACACATACTGTGACATATATTTAACTTGGATTAAAAAAAAAAAAACAAACTGCTAATGAAAAATTATCCATAATACATATATTCTGAAAASCAGATAAAGTAGGAAGAAATGACAAAGAAACAGAGCAGGAATGTTCAACGAAACTATCAGGAATGGCAAAAGGCAACTCAGCTATGAAAATGAGAATAAAAATGTCTCTAGAAGCTGAAATAGAATATACAGTAGACCAGCACCTGAAGTAAAATCTCAGACCCTTTCAGAAGGATTTTGTTGCAGGCATAATTCAGGAAAAATGAATTCATTTGAGGCACTTCCTTAATCATAAGATTCTGTCTTACAGGAGCAACGAGACTTACAAAAATAATTAGGGGCATGGAGTGAATTCATTTACAAGGGGAAAGATAGCTAGTTATCTTTGCTAGGTGATGATTAAGAGTGGGAGAGGGATGCATAATAAGAATTTACAAATATTAGAGGCATAAATATACAAAAAGGAGATTATAAATATGCAGCAAAGTATTTTTAAATCCAAGGACCAATGTTTGGGCTGTAGGTGACTTATTTGCTAAGGGAAAAAGCACATGATATAAAGCCTTTTTCTATGTAGGTTACTGGTTCAAATCTGTCCCTGGCATGACATGACTTTATAAGTTAAAGACTATTTAGAATTCTGCTTGAAATTATTTTTTTCCTGTTTCAGGAGAAAATATCTTCATTACAAAGGCTGAAGGCTGGACCAGCACTGCTGCTTCCTGACTCAACAGAGCAGTGACTGGCACACACAGCCCCTTCCCAGGGCTGTGAAGGTGAGATTGGTTGGTGTGGGAAGCCGAGGGACACTTGTACTATCCCTGTGCACTTGCACCTTTACTTTGTCCTGCAGGAGTGTCAGGATCTCATTTGTAATACAATATGCAGGTAATTAGTGAAACTGATTAGTGAATGTGATTTTATGGACCCAGGTTTGTGCAAAAATTGCACATATGTTAAAGCCCGTGGGAAGGGTGTTGCAGGAACAGACTTGCATTTATTGCACTCACATACAGAGTTAAGGATATACAATTTCAAAGAGATGAAAAAAATATTATGTTCCTCTCTAATATAATCCTGAACTCTAAGCATGACAGGCCCCTGTTATGTGCCCACTGACACCTAGACAACACCAGGATTTAGGAAGGGTCTCTGCCTAAGGACTGATCCATCTGCTGCACTGGCTGATGCCTGCAGGATAAAGAAGCCCTACAAACCAGTACCCTCCTCTCTTGCCTCACCAGCCACCAAACAAAATATCTCCAAATCAGCTGAGTTTTAGCCCATTCTGTTGTGGAATCATACATAAATTCAATTCAAACTGAATTGCATACATACTGTATTACCTGTATGGAGAGCCAGAAGAAGGACTGAAAACCCCCTCCAACAATAAACAGCAGTAGCAGGTGGTCTGGATGCTTCTAGCAATGTGTAAGTGAATCAGAATGCTCTTGCAAAGCAGACTGACAAATATTCCCTGTAGAAGTAAAAGCTGCTTTTTAAGATACCTGATATTTGACAAAGGCAATCTGCTGTGTACACCTATACTAATCCAAGTGACAAGAAATATCTTTCTCAGAAATGCTGCACATAATTTGACTTAGAAGGGGGAGAACAAATAAGTAATTTGCTAAATCTGAGAGATGTTTGTAGCACTTCCTTTTGCTGCACCAGAACACACATTGCATTAGGACTCCTTAATGTAGATATTGTTTCACTGTGAAAGGTTATTGAAACTAAGAGTTTCAGAGAAAATGGATTTGGTAATAATTAAATGCATTCCATATAGGAATAAACTTATCTCTTCTAAGAAATATAGTAGTGTATTTAATTTTGTAGTTCTCAGGTTCCTTTACAGACCATAACATGCAAGCTCCTTTTAAGCARAAATCTCAGCTGGTTTGGGTTTTACTGTCTTTAATCAAATAAATCCACCCCCTGCATCAATTAAGAGCTGAAGAATTAGCACTTAGTGTCATAAAAGTATGTATTCTAATTTCATTTACAATGCACAAATTGATGACATAAGGCAATCTGTACCTCTCATTTTCTGCCCCTCTCTCACTTCCTCCATCCTCCCCTCTGAGTAATGTGGCTCAGAGCAGGGAAGGTCAGGATTTCAATACCTATGCGAATGAAGGTTTTTCTTTTTAGTGTGACACAAGGTCTCCTTTTCTCACAATTTGAAAATTCAGAATAGATTTTTTTCATGACTTGCCCTTGACTATAGTTAGCCCTTCTCAGTGTAAAATAGGATCTACCCATAGTTGAATTATCTTTATTATTGATAATGAAAGGTTTTAAGAGGGAAGATGGATGAATACCAGAGTCCTTGACTGCAACTGGTGCTCTGAGCAGATTCTTCTGGAATTTCCTTTAATGTGCCTGGGCTCTTTTTTTTTTTGTTTGGGTTTTGGGGGTTTTTTAACCTTTTTTTTATCTCTCCACAGAGTTCAGTTTATGGAGTTCAGAGAATGGAGAGATATTATCCTCTGTCCTATCTGTAAGTGAATGGCTGTATCTACTGTCCRTGTGGGTTGAAATGAACCTGTTATGTACTTCTTTTTCAGATCAGTCAGATTCTGGTCTGGAGACTTTCTTTTGTTGCCAAATGCAGTTCTAATATTCATCTTACTATCTGTCTTTCCCTTGCAAATGCAGCAGCAAACATGCAAGGGTGGTGTAAAAGGACATACCTGCCCTGACTTGAAAAGGAAATTGCTTYACACCAGCTGAAGATTTACTGAAGAGCAGCTTCCCTGCTGGTTTGGGGGAGGCTGGGTGGCCAATAACAACCAGAAAAAGGAATGTCACTACTCATTTTGCTCTCCATTTTATCAGGGTAATAATGCTTGYACTGTTCAAGGCTTCTCTTTCAGTCCTTTTCTGTCAATACATTTCAAATCCAGCATCTAGTGGTACAAGCCAATTAAATCCCAAATTCACTTGTCAGAGCATTCCCTCTATGTGTCTGCCATATTCTGGAGCCAAGTTCTTCAGTTTCTTGGGTTTAGTCCAAGAGGAAACATTAACAATAAATAATGATGAAGATCTGTATGCTGGGAATTAAAACAATATCTATTAAAGGCACTCCACAGAAATGAACTCRAAATGCATGATGTGAAAATTGAATAAAACCTGCAAGAATATTAAAGCTCCAAAGAAATAAATGGGATGACTGCTGAGAAAAACTGAAAATGAGGTGCCCAGTGTTTTTAAACTGTTTGGATTTTTGGCAGCTTGCACAGTAAGTAAAGGCTTTGAATCAGAAAAATTCCAAACAACTTTCAATTGCCCTTAAGCATATTTTGGACTCAGTTCTCAGTGTGGACAAATGTCACAGAGGGGAAGAAATCTGGCTCAAAACTATGAAGTGTAAGTATTGTAAAAACTTAAATATGCACAATGTGTGACTTTCAATTGTATTTTTAACAACATTTCAAGGTTGGGTACATAATTCATGGCATTTTGGATATCTTGAGAGAAAGTACAGTGTTGTAAAATTTCTGGATCATCATCTCTTGGCTTGAGAAAAGATCTGTACCTCTGAAACTCTTTCAGCTCCCTTAAAACTGTTCTGAATATAAAAAATCCAATGGTATGATCCAAAGACCACTGAAAAAAAATTAAAATCCTACTTGTTCCAAAATATGCTCTGAATCTGCCTGCACTGTGTAAGGGGAGGGATTCATCCCTTACGTGGAATGTTTAGAAATACAAGGCAACAAAGCAGTGWGCACTTCAGCAATTTGTGTTTTAAGAAAGAAGCAGTCATCTCCTYGTGGAAGAGACCCATTACCTCAGAGAGTTTGTCTGTTGTTGTTGGCTTTTTCATCACAGCAGCAGCCACAACAAAACATGGGAGTGCAGTTACTAAGACTGGTGAACACCTTGGYTGGGCATCGCACCAAGCTGTGTTTTTAAGGTGACATTTGGACAACTTTGCGCTGAAGCAGCTCTTGCATGTGAGGTGTTCATGGTGCTTTTCCCTCTGTCTGAGACTCCTTCTTGGATCATCTAGAAGGAAATAAACCTCACTGCTTGCAAACATCTGTGGGTTTTTTTTCTACTTGGGYGTTTCGAATCCATTCATTTTTCTTCTGTTGGAAATGAAAACTGAGCTGTATAATTGCACGCAGCTCCCAGTCCCTGCAGTGCTGAGGTCAACCCAAGCTAAAACATGAGTTGCCTCTCCAAGCTCACCCTGGAGACAATCATCCTAAAGCGGACTGAAAGCAGAGCCCAGTGCAAGCACTCGAGTTGCAGCCCCTTTCATCTGCTCTGAAAGGCTTTTGGCGCGATGTCAGATGGCACCTCCCGGCCCCGCCAGCRCCTGGCAGCTCTGCCGCCGTGCAGGGGCTGCCTGGCTCCCCAGGGCCCTGCACCCTCTCCCCCCACAGCCTCTGAAAGTGGGAGGCTCCTGCTGCCCTCCTCCCCACTGGGGCCACTGGGGTTGCTCTCCAACACGGTCTGCTCAACAGTTGTCTCTCGACCGGAGACATCCAGGGAGGTCCTTCAGCCACGGGATAAAAGCCACACGTTAAATAATAGCTGTTRTTCTCAATCCTCTACACACAGACTTTAAGGGAGAGAAAAAAAGAAGAAAGGGAGAGTGAGTGCTGTGAAAATAAGTAGTGTTTTGTGTGCTTTAGGGTCTGAAAAAAAAATGCTGCTAGGAATGAAAATAAAGAGTAGGTAATGTCCTCACCATCAGGAATGAAATATTCCTTTAATAACTGTTTTCCTCAGACAGTCTTACAGTAACTTCAGAGCCTTGTGGTCTTGATGTTTTACATATATTTTTGGTGGACTAAGTCTGTTCTTTCCTTCACGTAATCCCAGAATCAAATCAGGATCTCAGGGGACTTCACTCACCATGCCCCTCCCCTGGTGCTCTCTGTSCTCCCCAACAGAACAATTTACAGCTGGGAAATGTTATAAACATCTGGCCAGAGGTTTTTTTAATACAGACCTTGAGGGCAACCCAACCTCCTGGATCTAGGTGTCCTTGCAATTCGCCTTATTTCCTTCTGGTACTGTGATGATAAGTAGCTGCAACACCCTCCAGGGTGCAGTTCTGCATGTTGTCTCCTTTCAAAGAAGGTCACCAAGAGAACAAACCTGTCTGGGGCAAGAAGGAGATCACCCATACCAAGATGGCTTGCTTGACTACCTCCTAAATAACCCTCTCCCATAAGTACTACCAGCACTAGGGAGTGCCAAATTAAGAGCAATGTGAAATCTTTGCAAATGGTGACTAAATGATGGAGACAATAACAATGTAAATAACTTGGTAATTTAAATAGCTGGTTTATAAATAAACCACAGTCAATATATATTCCTGCTGGTCTCTAAAGAAATTAGACCAGTAAATTCCTGTGAATCACAATARGGAACATATTTTGTGCTTTTAAAATAAATCTCCAAGCTGCATGATTAAGTACTTTTAATTATTGTAGAGTGTTACAGGCAGCAGCTTTATATATTATATCTCTCCAATCAATAACARAAGAACTGCTTTGCAGGAACTGATGCTGTACTTTTGCAAGAAAATTAGTTGTACTTCAAAAGAAAATGTTAACTTTAGTTTGTCCTTGCTAGTCATTTTATYTGACATGTATTTTAAAATTAAGTTGGCAATTTCATGAAGAAACACAGTGTTTAAAAGAATACAGTGTACCTTGAACTGGGCAGAAGTTTGGCCAGGTTTTGCATTTTAATTGTAGCTGATGAAGGAAAAAACAATGGAGAAATACTTTTGTTTGACTTCATAAGCAACRTGTATGAATGCAGAGATAATTTCTCTAAACTTCCTTTTATTTTAAGAAAATATGAAAGAAACTCTGAAAGGTGGGCACTTGAGAATGGTATTTTATTTTAAAAGAAACAAAAAAATGCTCACAGTAGGCAAAATCCCCAAATGAAGCCTGTAGCCCGTTGCATTCAGCGGGTAGCCTGGATTGTTAGCATAATAGTAAAACTCCAACAGTGACACTTGAAGCAAAACTTTATGCATTTTTAAAGACAGCTAAAAAAAACCCATCCTCAACTTGATTCTTGCATTCTTGTTTTCAAACATGCCACTGGAAAAATAAGCCAATATATAATTTTAGCAACCAGTGTTAGCAGCCTGGACTCTTCTCTGGACAGCTCTGTGCAGCATGAACACTCGAGAGATCTTGGTCCCACTCTTTCAGAAAACCCACCTTGCTGACAGGTGGCTTCATGTTTAGATAATCACATCTGTCCTTCTGTGGCCCTTTGGGATCATTCCTTTGCCTTGCTGTCATTCCTAAAACAAGTCTTTACCCCATCTTACCTGAGCAAGCAGGGATCATGGTATTGGAACGGAATAGAATCCTGTAAAAACACCTTAGTGGCACTGGAGCACCCAGCCAACACCACTGCTGACCACGCTCAGGGGAACTGGACATCTTGGGCCTGCTAGCAGAGCTTGGCACAGACACGGGGGAGGGAGGCTGATCTCCAGACCTGGAGCTACTGTGCTGAACTGCATTAGCTTTGCTTCCCTTAGCAATGCAGGTTTTTTTTTTTTTCTCAGAAGACAGAGCTGCTTACTGCCAGTAACAGAGCCCACAGCCAGAGGTGCTTGCTTTGCTTTTGATATTGGCAGGTATTTTGTGCAGGAAGCAGCCACTATTAGCTATTCATTGTGTCATTTCACACCTGAGGTCTCTCTCAAGCTCCAGCTGTGTTGTGGATTACTCCCAACCTCTTGGAAATGGGCATCAGCTCGAGATGGCTTCAAAGACATTTTCTCCACTTAACCATCATAGAATATTTCGGCACCTACTTTCTCATCTTTGTCATGTTTAGCACATCTGGCAGAGTGGTTGCACTCATAACAGCTGACATTTCAGTGGTACTCCTGCACAAACTTTGCAGAAATGTCCAGCTGCCCCCAGGGCAGCAGTTATCCATGGTTCCTCAACTGCACCAGGCAACATCTGGCCTGAGGATGGATAGAATGAAATACACAAATTTATACTGACCCCAGGGCTAAAATTATGCTGGAAAGAAGTCTTTGATAATTTTAATGACTGTAGCAGTTCAGGAAAAAGTCTCTTTACTAGATCTCATTCTAGTGTAGCATCTTCTCGATGCTGCCCTGAATAGCAAACAGCAGGGAGGAGGYGTCCTCTGCCCAGCCTCTCTGTCTCAGCTCTGCTCCTGCTGCCCCTCCTCTTCCACAGGGCTCTGTATGCCCTCACACACTCCTCCTGGGGATGGAAGAGGGGTCTCCCAAATAAAAAGGGTAAGAGTTGCCTCAAAATATTCAGATACTTGCTCTGAATTTCACCTGCACGTATATTAAAATTCACCGCCCACATAGCTCTGCCAGTCAGAGGGGTGGGATTTCTCATCAGAGGGACAACAGCAAAGTGGCACCTTCCCCAAGAACAGCTTGGATTTTGTCTGTGGGAGGGAAGGGCACTGATTTCAGAAGACAAATCAGAACGTCCGCAGCAGCGCCTTCCCAGCCCAGCGTATCAATCCTCCCTGTCTGATGGAGACAGATGCACTGCTTCCAAGTGGAAGAGAATTATGTCCTGAGCAGTGCAGCTAGCTGCAGCTCTCCCCCTTTTCCTCCACACTATGCCAGCCAAACTGCTCACTGAATGACTCTGTTTGGTTGACAAGAGTCACTGTGATCACAGTCCAAGGTGACAGATTCCCCCTTTGCAGGAAGCCATGGGTTAAAGTACAATTGACCTTCAAAACCCACCAGCACAGGCAGTGCTACGCTGGAGTGAAATGCAAGACTAATTTATGAATGGGGCAACTCATCAGCAGCATTTTAATGAATAAACGATGTGCCCATTCATTATTTTTTCATTTCCAAGTGTTAATAAACAGGCCGGTGATAATTAACTGAAATTCTACCTTTATAGAAAAGTGGCACTTCATAAATATCAAATTGTGCTATTATCGTACGTATCTGCTGGATTTCCATGAATATATAAATTCAGCAATTACCTCTGGAACTGTTTGCTAAAACATAAGAGCAGGTTAGTGAAGAAGAGGAAAGTCATACAGCAATTAAAATTTGAGAAACAAACAAAACATCCTCCTGATTCAAGAATTCAATGACAGTAAACAGGGCAATGCAATCAGGAAGGAAAGCCCTGTCCTAATCAACAGAGGTGATTTTTCGCGTAGCTTGAGATGTGAGCTGAGCAAGCAGTGGGGAAAACTGCCTGCAATCAGCTGAGTGAGGCTTTAAGGCACTGAGCATCTGAAATTCCTACTTAAGGAAGCGGAGCCTGGAGTCACACGATTATATCAGAAGGGCAACTTCCTTTCAGAGAACAAATAGAAACCCACAAATTTTTGAGCCTTCCTAAAAATTACTCTGAAGAAAAAATTTAAAAAATGCACTGACCTTTACCAAGGCTGGGCTCTGCACATTGCTGGCAGAAGTGGGAGCTGCATCTCTCATCTTAATGAGATGYTAATTCCTGCACTCTCTGCAGGGAGACACCAGGTCCCACTGGAGCTGTGGGAGCAGGGTGAAAGTGAGGAATGGGACCCTCAGGCTGRGGCACTGGCTTGGTTTGGCTGAGCCCAGCACAGCTCAGTGACTGGYTAGGTTGGGTCTGAGACCCTACACCCTGGTCCTGGGTTTGGTTATTCAACATCTCTGTCATTGAGTGGGGTGGTGGGGGACTCCTACAAAACTAGAGACTAGTGGCTAAGTGACATCAGGGCAGAGAGGTGACACAGGCATGTTGGACTAGAGGGCTAGGGCTAGAATTTAACATTTGTTCCTCCTTCTTATTGCAAAGAGGTGTTGTGCCCTCTCCAGGGACAGTGCTCCTTCACCAAGTGGAAAAACCTGGACTCTCTTGCTCCCAGAAAAGGGAGGGTATCCAAGGACTAGCACTGAGACAGGACAGGTGGGAAGGGGCTCACACTGCTATTTCAACTGCCAACCCAAACTCTGGCTCTGGGGCCCAGGGTGGTGAGCACAGGCACCCCTCCTGCTCCGTGTTTGCAAACACAAGCTGAGCAGGACGGTGCTGTGGTCAGACCAGGGGGCACTGGCCCGCGTGCAGCAGCTCTCCACCAGCCTGGAGGACGAGGAGATTCKCTTGCCCACAGCAGGTGACAGTGTTGATTCATGGCTCAGGCAGCCCTGGTTGCTTAGCTATGCAGCTGCCATCCCCCGGCTTCCCACATCTCCATACGGCTCCTGAAGCCAAGACTACTCCAGCAAGGGAATGCACTGGGCCTAGAAGGGCAACTTCCTTTGATGAGGACCTTTCAAACCTCTTTGACCTGACCTCACTGACAAAAGAGCCCTTCAAAGAAGATGAACTGTTTCATGTGGCAGCAATTTCTCATGTCAATCAAAAAGATTTTTTTCTTACAGCAACAACTCTCTATCCTTTCCCCACAAAATTATTCATTTTAATACAGCTATCCTCCTCTCTGCAGTGAACACCCTTGGGTAGCATCTTCCAGTGTCTCACAGATACACTCTTCAATTTGAATTTTCATATTTTATTTTCTTCCTGAAGGGGGGGGAAGGGAATGAAGTGAACTTTCTTTGATTAAGATTCTTCTTTTGCATTTTTAAAACACACATCTTCTAAAAAGAAAATTTCTGCCTAAGATCTGGTGGTCTTCTGAATATCTTTTAAGAAATAGATGCTCAGCTTCCTTCCTCTTTTTTTTAAATGATAGAATATTTGACCTGTTGGCCTCAAATTTTAAACTCAGTTTTCTCCCTTAAAATATTGCTGCAGCAGTATTTGAACTTCTATGACATTGGGAGATACAAGTGAAACAAATATTTCTGATGTTGAAGTAAGTATTAAACTTCAATGTGGATCCATAACCTTGAACCATATTTTTGCCAGGAAGGAAGTAAATATGGATCCACAACCCAGAAGAAGCCATAAAAGTTTCTGGAAATAGCCTACAATAGATTTTAATGCACAGAATTGTACTGCATTGAAAGTCCATTCTCTCACATTCTTCCCAGGCTCAAAGGGAGCCTCAACCTCCTCTGTGACTCTGGTAACCTCTACATCTTTGGGAAGGAGAGGTTTCCTGCCCGGTGATATAAAGCATCTGTCCTGATGCTTGAGCAGGAAATAAGAAACAAAGAAATGATCTAGGAAGTTAGTTTAGAAGAAAAGCTTTTATCCATTTGGAGGTTTGGAACATCTCAAGAGCTTCAGCAGAGATGGATGGATGGTCAGGGAGTCAATGAGGTGGTCACATACACAGGCATGTTTAGTCACACTGTCACTCCTGGCAGTTCCACACTCTGCCACATGGCCATAATTACCCTAAATGTGTGACACGTGTCAATGCTGAACTGGCTCATAAACACAACTCTGTTCGAGGCCTGCAGTTAGGACCACATAACCATTTCACCTTCTCACCTGCGCCTGATTTGTTACTCTTTACCTCTTCCTTTGCAACTGTCAGCATTTTCTCAGATCTGTAATTACTTATTTATCCGTTTATTTGGAAAGGTGGTTGGCTTAGGCATATTTTAAACTTTAAAAAACCTAACACTTTTTAAAAATGAGACCAAACTTGTCAAAACAAACATAAACTGGACATTTTTGAGAAAGAGGATGTGTAGAAGAGCAAAATGGGCTTCCTGTCAGCTGGTGGAAATTAGCTGTGATTTGAAAAAATGGTAAGGGTTTTTATAAAATGTCCTGGTTTTGTCATGTTCTCTGCATTTAATAATGTGTTGTGATCACAGCCTAGTGGTTCTGTGGGAATGTCTAGTGTAGGAGTATATAAATCACACTTTGCTTTTCTCAGTGTCTATTGGAGTTGTATGGAAATCTTTCCAATAAGCTGCCAGAGAGATGCTTGTCACTGCTAGTGTCCAAGTTTTATCCATACAACTCAGGAAATTTATCCATATAACTCAGGAAATTTTACATTAAATGAGACAGAAAGTTTCATCCCAGATTGTACCTCCTGGCACTAACAGATCTACGAATGTAGCAGACTAAATCTATTCCAGTCATTTTACAGAAATAAAAAAATATCCATAGGTGTTCTCTTAGAATATTACTATTGAAGAAAAAATAAAGGTCCAAAAGCAGGGAAAAAGCTTAAAAGTGGCAGATGAAGTTTAATTCTGGTTTCTGAATTAGGCTTTTAATTATGCCATCAAGGAGTCCTGTGCAGAATCCTGGGTCACCGTGAACGCTGAAACCTCTTGATTACTTTTTGTGTAATTTCTGCCTCAGCCATCCCCAGACACCCTGGGATGAAACAGGGGGAGCCTCATGACTGCACAAGTCCCAGTTAAAATGARGAATATGGCCATGAGCCAAAGCTCAGGCTGAGCTGAACATGCAGCTGCAGTTTTTTCAGAGGTCAGCATTACTTTGTCCATGGCATACTGATGGCTGAGGAAACGGAGGCTGTTTTAGTTGTTGGTCTTATTTACGTGGACTTTATGTAATGCCAAGAAGTAGCTAACCTGACTATCTCTTAAAAAGCAAAATGAGCTTTTGAAAGAGGCTGTAACTGAGACTTTTGATCAGAGCTGTTTGTTGTAGCTCTCATTTGGAAAAGTAGATACAGGAGAGGAATTCTGACAAAGTTTCCCTGTTTTGGGAGGGAAAAAAAATACTTAAACCTTTACTTCCTAAGACTCAATCCCTCATTTTATCCAATCCCATTCCTCATAACTTCTTTAATCCACTGATGATTGATGTAAACAAATTTTACAGACTGTAGCTCTCAGATATGCAATTTTATCAGAAACTGTGAAAAGCAGCATCTGCAAAAGGAAGAAGGATCCAAGGCAATGCTGTGCTGGAGATTTCCTCCGGGAGGAGCTCAGTGGCAGGAGCCTGAGCCCAGCAGTTCTCTGCGGGGTTTGGCTGCCAGCTGGCCAAGCACGAGGTCATCACTGCCCAGACAAGTGGCACCCTCACCCCTTGGGACAGGCCAGGGCACGCTATCAGCTGGGACACGCGGGGGATGGCAGAGAGGTGGCAGGGCTGGGAGACGACAAGGGCACGGGGGAGGGTGCTGTGGGAGGCCATCAAAGCCATAGGGAATGTGGTGAGGATTTGGGATGGTTGGTGGGGAGGAGTGGAACAGGAATATAGGACACAGTTTCATAGTAAACTAGGCTTCATTAACAATGCATCTCTCAGAACTGCTTGTTTTCTAACTTGCAAAGAGTCTGTCAAGTGCTGCCTTTTTTTCTCTCTTAGACTTTTCTCCTCATTACTGTGTTCTTTTCTTTATTGCCATCCCATGCTGTGACTTTGATTCTCTGCTCTGAGTCACAACATATCCACTGCTGCTTTATATTTTGAAATGTCTTCACATCAGCATTAATGTAAGAATGCATTTTGGCATAATAATTGTATCCAGTTATTGACCACATAATCAATAGTGCAGAGTTGGTAGAACCTTTGCTGCCATTTAAATCAAATCATTAACCAAAGCAATGAGAACCTAAATGTATAGATCTGTAAATGCTCCTAACAGTTGCTTTATATTAAAGGGAAACAAGGGACTCAAGTTTGGGTTTTTTTTCCTCCCAGTCCTACATAAAGYTGCCAAATAAAATGATTTCATCCTTTTGTTCATCTCTCGAGCAACACAGGACTAGGCACAAATTACCACAAGTGTCAGGCTGGGCTCCCAGAAAGTGAGGAGCAGCAGTGGAGGCGACTGCAGGCTGTGTCACGCCTGGATTGCACTGGCAGAGTGATCCAGGAGCCACAGTCACACATTACGCCCCACGGATGAGCCTGGCACTTGCTCTCAAAGCAAAWATCAAGTTGTAACAGGCTGTGCCTRTGCTGCTAAATCACACAGGGCTRGGAGCAGCCTGACTGCTGGCTGTCCGGGCTGCTTCGCCATTAGCTGTGAGCTCACACCTCGGAGTCGTCTCGAGATGYGCCGGCTTCCCTCCCTCAGGGAACACCGGGATGCAGCTGGCACAGTCTGTGAGGGCACACCAGCTTCTGCTGCTGCTGTCCTGCAGGCATCCAGGATGCTCTGTTCAAAGCCTCATCCCATGCAGTTGCAGCAGAGTGCCTGAGGTTCCTGCTAGGAAAACATCRCTGTCATGGTCTGCAACCCTTGTGATTCAGAGCCAAATTCAGCCATGACAAAGCCAGAATGTCCCATTTATATCCCAGGCCTCTGGGAGCATCCTGCAGAGCCAATGGGAGAGCCAGAAAGCCATGCAGTTGGAAAGGCTGTGCCTGTCTGAGCCAGAGACCAGGTCCTCCATTTATCTCAGCAGTACAGATACAGCTGCTGTGACAAGGAATGCAAACATCTCAGGTGGAGATATTTCTGCAAGGGCTAGTGTAAGGTGATGCACTGAGCCCTCTCATCCCATTTGCAAAGGTGTTCTTTAGGCTAGAGCAGCCTTTCTGCATGGAATGTTGATGTCTTGAGTTTTAGACGCTGTTAATTCTCAGCATTAGGGAAACTAAGACTTACACCAGGCATTTAGGAACTGAGGAGCCTCAGCTCATAGGTTACTTTTGAAATTCCTGGTCTGAATCTCTGGTTYACCAAATCACAGAATGGATTGGGTTTGAAGACACCCTAAAGTTTCCTAACCCTGCCACCCACTAGACCAGGTTGTGTAAAACCCCATTCAGCATGGCCTTGAACCCTTCCAGGGATGGGGCATTTACAACTTGTCTGGACAACCTTTTCAAGTGCCTCACTGGAAGAATTTCTTTACATCATTTAATACAAATCTCTGCTCTTTTGGTGTAACTGGTCCCTGTTGTCCTATCACTATCTGCCCATGTCAAAAGTGGCTCTCTCTTTYTTTATAAGCTCCCTTTAAGTACTGTAATGCCTCGCTGAGGTCTCCTCAGTCTTCTCTATCTCTATCTAATGAGGTATCATATGATACCTCATTATGATATGTAAGAATGTCTCCCTGCTGTACTTTCTCCAAGGGCCTGGCTCAGSTCTTGCTCATTCCAATAGAAGGAGAATTACTCCCACTAATGGTGAAGGGGTTTCATCAATGTAAAGTTTCACAGATGTTTCAGGGGTCAAGAAGAATTCACAYTGACACTGGTGCTGACCTCCCTTGTCTGCTGCCACACAAGACAGCCCAATACTGTTTTGCACTCTGCAGCATGCATTGGCCATGATGGACATGTGCACATCCTTAAAACACCTCTGTGCTTTTGAAACKAATTGTTTGGGTGCAGTGCTTTAAGAAGGCTGTGTTTTTACAAGGCTGACTAAAGATATTTGAGGAAGCAGAGGACAATGCACTGCTTTTGTCCCTTCAAGTCTTCTTTTTAYATAATGGAGACAAACTTGTTTCCGTTCTCCAAAGCCATCCTTGCAGTGTGAGCATCACACCCACAATTCAGTCATTATGGTCCCACACTCTCAGTAGAGATCTTGTCCTGACTCTAGGCTCTTTCTTCTCATTCCATCCTTTCTCCACCTCTAGGATCAGCTGAGCAGCTGTTACGCCACAACCCAGAAGAAAGGAAAGAAGAAGCCTCCAGAGATCAGCTGCCCTGGGGCAGCTCACATCTGCATCCCAGCCAGGACAGCTCCCAAATCCCCCTCTCAGGTGTCTCTCTTGCATCTTGGCCTCTCACGCCAGGGTTGCATGAGTTTTCCAAAATTCATCTTTTTTTTGTAGTCAAACGGTCACCTGTAACTCAGATGTCAATTTAATGTACAACATAAATGTAAAGTGCACACATACAGAGAAGCTCTRTGTCTAAGCTTTGATGATGATGGTGATGTGGAACATTTTATATGTGTGCTTGTAAAACCATCAGCAGACCATGAGTGGTCCTTCCCTGGTGGTTCACAGATCCTTTTGAAATGTGACTGCAGCATCTGCTGGCAATGTTGTCTACATGTATGTAAGCTTTGTTTTTCATGCATATTCATGTGGTAGGTCATTTAAACACAGCATAAACAATAACAGGCCAAGGACTATGTCTCATGGACCCCAACAGRACTAGGCTGAAAAGAAGATTTAGTGCTTCTAGTAACAATATTTTGCTGGCAGTTTGACAGCTTTGACCTAAGCCAAGTGACAGCGTTAGGTGATACACAGTGTGCTGACAACTTATTACATAAAGTATCATGGTTGGCTGTCAGAAGCTTTCTTGGAATCCAGAAATATAGCCCTGGCCAATTTTTATGGCAGTGAAAATGTGTTCAGTAATTTCTACCAAGGCAGTTGTTGAGTGGCTGAAAGACAGGACTGATGGAGAGTTATTTGATAACAACAACAAGTTGTCCACCTGCAATTGGGCAGCTTTATCCACATGGTTTAGTAATCTTCTTTGGCAGTGACTCAGATGTTACAATACAGTCCGGGCAA
Source organism: Cardinalis cardinalis (assembly GCA_014549065.1). Lineage (NCBI taxonomy): Eukaryota > Metazoa > Chordata > Aves > Passeriformes > Cardinalidae > Cardinalis > Cardinalis cardinalis. The sequence continues at coordinate 3,704,087 of JACDOX010000004.1, forward strand.
TTCCCTTTTCTTTCTGGGGGAAAATGCAATCCCATCTAAAAATGAATTGGGAAGGACTAGCAGAGCATGGGGGTAATAAAACAATGCCAGTTGCATTCTGTGCCTCAGAAATATAGGACACTTCATTTTATGCCTTGGAACTGCGAGGATTTTGAGGGCCAGAGAACATTGCTCATCCCTGCACAGCCCTGGGAAGCTTCAGGGGATTAGCAGAGCCAAGGATTTGGCAGACCTAGAAGTTAGTTTTTTCAGTAGTGATTTGGAAATACAAAATCACATATCATCAGKTTTTTTTCTGAGGCTTTGCTTGCTTAAAAGCAAATAAAGAGATGATTCTTAGGTTATTTCATACAGCTTTGTGAGAAGGATCAATATGACAGGAATGGTCACTTCTGAGCTTTCCTGAACATYCCTTCCTTTGTCTCCCTAAAGGGAAGGGATCAGCACATGTCCAAGCAGCTGGACAATATGCAGTGTTTCAAGGGGGGCAGATAGCTGCACTGCAGAGTGTAAGACAGCAGGCACATKACTCACACCTGATGCTTGGGTATCCTACCAGGTCTGTTCAGATCTGGGGATTTTCTTATGTGGCTTTTGCTACAGTGGTTGCATTCTGTGAGTTACAGAGGTAGCTGTATACATTTTAAATGTAAATCAAACATAGCATAATAGACACATGCTCTGATTTAGAAACCTTAATCTTGTTTGGACCAACACAGCAGTTTCTCTCACAGAAAAATAACATGATCCCAGGGAATTTATTAAGTTAGTGTGCTGTAGGCTGGGGAAAAAATCCAGGAGGATCCATTGCCCAGGGATGCATCAATAGACAGCTGGCCTCCAGATCTGGTCACTTGAGTTTGATACCTGTGCTCCAGTCTGGCTGGTGGGATGCAGYGGGGAAGAAAAGCAATGAGGAGGTAAGGAAGGTAAAGCACTGTGGTTATTGGCAGTGACCTTTCCTTCATGGGACGCCAACCCATCTTGCCAGATAAAATGAACAGGTACGACGAGTGAAGCAACCACAGACAACTTTTTCAACTGCCTGCACATGATCAGACACACAGTCCCTTTCTTCTGGCATGTCTCACACTGTCTTAATTGAGAAAGTCAGGAGCTGGAGTTGAAAATACAGTATCACATTTCCCATAATGTGAGAATTGATGGTTTCCTACAGTCAGTGCTGACAAAAATCTTCCCTTCCTCCAAGTTCAAAGGAACTGTTGAACATACAGATGGGCCATATCTACACCTTTCCCCTCACAGCAAAAAGTGCTTTAGATAATTAAGATTTGAARCTGTATTATGAGCAAGAACCTTGGCCATTTTAAGGAATAAGGGTTTCCTTAGAAACCGTGAAAAGTAGTTTAGGAGCAGACGTTTAAGAGGACGAATATGTACACCATCAATTAACACCTTGTTTCTTTCACAAGTTCAGTTATATTTACAACACTGCTATGAAGCAGTGAAAGCAGACAGTTTTGTRTGTGCATCAGGGCTGTGAAAGATAGGCTCGGCGCTACCAGACAAACAGGGATTCACACCATATGGCTGGTTCAGGAGTTTTGACCGATTTAGAACAAATGCATAGTAATTTCCCACTGGGGTCAGGTTAGGATGAATATTAATACAGATCAGACATGACAAACAGAGAAATGGACAAAGATTGCCCCTGGATTACATCCCCCGCTTCTGCCTTACAATAAGCTTTAAAGCACTTTTCTTGGCAAAGGCAATGGCTTGCACCTGATTTCCATGGTACTTACATCAGGTCCCTGTAAAATCCCACCAAACGTTTCCAATGCCAAGCAGCAGATCATCGGCTGCAGTTTGACATCCAGAGGAGTTCATAGGCTGAACATGTTTAAAAAGCAGCCAAACAAGCCAAGAGCTCAACAGCTAACAATGTTGAGGAGGYTGTAGACACTGAGCTTGGCACTGACAAACGCTGCTGCCATTCCTACTTTTAGGACTGGTTTTATCCAGAGACTGCTTTATACCAAATGCTGGAATACCCTGCACAGTGCATCTACATATCCTGAGAGGTTGCAGTACTAACTCATTACACAGAACTTAGCAGTTCAGCTGACAAGCTGAAGAGTAAACTATTGTGGACTTGGCTTAAAATTGAACCTAGTTTAATCTTGCTTTCACTGAAGGTTTATTCCCCTTCTCTGCAAGAAGTTAAGTCAGAAGATAGTYCATAATTGCCTATGAGAGTCTCCTCAATTTGATTTCTGATTAACTTGTGTAGTGAAAATAATGAATAACTCAGTTTGAGCCAAAACCTGAGTTCCAGATTTGGTGCTAAAATGGACATTTTGAGTCATAGTCCTCCACGTGTTCCAGAGATATAGCACTGTGCTCAGCTCCTTGGAAAGCAAAGGTGCTGCCATTGCAAGCACTGTTCCTCAGCTTCTGGAAGAAAGCCCTCTCGGAGATGATGCCTGAATGGTGTTGTGCCCCACGTGCTCATAACAGGATTAGCTCCTGCTATGCTTAGGGTACACTGATCCTCTCTATGGGCATTCTGTTTCCAGCTAACAACCTCCAACCATACGAGTGGAGATTTTTTCATTCAGTGGCTTATTTCAGGATGGCTGATCTGAAAGAATTCAATTAAAAATGACTCAGCTGATTCTGAGGACAGGTTAGTAGAATGACTGTCTTCCGATGTTAAAAAAAAAAAATTATTTGAGGAACTTTCTAATGCAAATGCTCTGGAGTGGTGCCTTCATATTTGGCAGGATGAGTGACTTTTCTGCACAAGATTTGCTTTTTGCAGTTATTCTGAATATTCTCGGGCAAAGCCTTTTAAGAGTGTAATTAATACATACTCTCTAATATACAAGGCTGGTTTTATGAAACTGAATTGTTAAGTATGTTGACATGGGGATTTCCTTGAGACTTCTTAATTTTCTTTTTTATTCATTCTCTRTTTGGATTTTGGGTACCACTGAGCTAGAGTTTTCATGTTATACCTATTTTACTTCCAAAGAGAATACATGAAGGACTTTTAAGCTATGAATTCAAAATTAAACAACAGCCCAAGTTTAATTTCTCCTTGCCCACCCAATGTACATAAGAAACTGTGTGAAGCAAACCACRTAACTCAGCAATTATGTGCATTTTAATTTTTTTTTCCTGGGTCTGGCATCTTTATTTTCTATATATTGTTGTATTTTCTAAATGTTATTCACATTGGTATTTTAGTCCAAAAGCAAATTTTTGGATTTTTTCCTAGCTTGTAAGACACTCCTCAGGAGTGCATGTTCACATTTTAAACACAAGCTTAATTTTTGCAATACTAATTTTTAAAGTCTGATCATGCCACCTTTGAAATAGTCTAATTAAGTAAACTATTGATTTAAAAAAATCAGAAAAAAGAACAGACGTAGAATTTAAAAAAACATAGAATTCATAGAATTCAGGAAAAGCCTCCGCATCAGGTTTAGATGCCAAAAGGAAAGGCAATTCCGAGAGACTCACATTTACTGTAACGTAGGGGAGAAAAATCCAAGGCATGGCCGAGACACAGCTCATTTTGAGCTGCAGCAAAATCCCTCCTTAAGAATAAACGCACGTCAAGGGCCGGCTCCTGAATGGAATCTATGCAACCGCATCCTCTGACCCCTTGCAAACCCGAGCCCTCGCCTTACAAAACCCCACAGCAGGCTTGAAAACCCTGCAGCCTCTGGCGGGCGGTGTGAGCGGGGCTCCGCGGGCCGCAGGACCCGCTCCCCGCCGGCGCGGCCGCCGCTCGCCGCCCGAGCGCCTCCCCCGCCCGCGGGCAGGAGCGCTCCCGGCCCGGCCTCCGGCTGCCCCCTCCCCGCTGCTGCCAGCATTGTTCGGCAGCGCCGCGGCAGAGGCGAGACAAAGATAAATGGAAGTGCAGAAGCTGTATTTACACAGCATTTAAACATACTGCGTGCTGGAGATTGAAGGGCTCGCAGATAGGTGACACTGCGGGTTTCAATAGGGAGCGCGTCTAGTAGAGCCCTTCTGCCTCATTCAGGTCATGTGGCCCCCATGACTTTACTTAAGGGTTGTTGTTTTGCCTGAAAAACATTGCTTTTCTTTTGTGGAAAAAATCCGAACAATAGTGAAGTCTGATCCCTGCAAAGGGATCAGCAAAGCAGGAACATTGCTCTCCCAGAAACGTTCTTCAACTATTCAAAGATTATCCAAAATCCAAATAAGAAATAAATATGAAAAGGAACATACACAGAAAGCAGAGAGCCAGCAAAAACAACAACAACAACAACAATAAACCACAGAAAACCAACAAAACCAAAAGCAACATAACAACCCCCCCAACCTTTTAAAATACATTGCTTTTGCTCTATAAGCCAAAAACATGAAGCAAAAATAGAAACTTTACATTAATTTTCCATCATTTGTCATTCAAATAACATCTCCATTTGGCATACCTTTAGACACCAGCCTTACACTTCACAGTGTTAATATTACAGCTGGAAGAACATGAAGCTGCAAGAAATATTTGTAACAAAACAGATCTTCACYGAGGTAGGTCTGTTTTCAAATTCACATAACAGTGACAAAACTGGAATAAACTTTTGACATTTTGAAGACTGTCAATCCATTTTTATCATAGGCATGACTTTGGAATTTTATGTTGAAGACTAGCATAAAGGAAATATCAAGAGATATTACAAGATGTGTCTTCAAGGAACAATATTTTACTACATAGAAATGAAGAAATCACCACACTTAACCACATCTCCTTTCAAGAAGTCCTTTGTTCTGTTGTGAGTCACTGACAGAGAATACAGGCTATGAATGGCAACAAACACAGTGGTATAAAATAATAAATAAATGTTCATTGTAAAGATTTATTTTAACCAGATCTCCTTGGCTGGTGAATACAATAWTTATGGTACCAAGGCAATCAAAATCTTGATGTTACTGCTCTGGAGTGCAAGGGATGAAGGACTGTTATGTTACCAGCATCTCTGTTAGACACTAAATACAGAAAGGTGGTGGGTCATGTATTCTAGCTGTGCAGGTAGTGCCTGAGCACCTTGCAGAGCTGTATCAGGCACAGCACCACAGGGGAGGTGAGATTCAGCTGTCTGGCCGTTCCCTGCAGGCAGCTGTGGAGAGGTTTGTGAGAGCTGGCCAGAGTTGTGGGGTGTTCTCTTCCCTCAAAAGCTGGTTCTGATTCTCAGAGGATTCATTCCTGGTGAGACTTCATCCCTTTATGCAGAGGGGAATGGCTATGGAGAGGGATGCTGCTCTCCCATCATATGCTGGGGGTTACAGCCCCTTCGGCTCCTGCTGTTCCCTCTTTGCCCATGAAACTGTGCCTGCCTTATTGTCATGCAAAATAATTCAGCAGAAATAAAAGTAAAATACTTCAACCAGATGAAATTTAAATAGTATAAAATTGTGATTTGTGAAGCAAAACTGCTGAACGAGTAAAAGAAAAAGGAGCATGAAACATTTTGTATCAGTTTTCCCATTTCAAAAGGCTTGCCTGTAGAATGACCCATCTAGCATTCTTCAGGCTTTAATTAATTAAAAGCAGGGAGAAAGTTAGGATTTTGGCACAGGATAAATATTCCAGACCTGAACAGAAGATGTTGCTTTAATGACCTGGACACCATCCAGGAAGTACGCAAAGGCTAGCAGACACTTCTGACAGCTAATATATCTGATAAAAAAGAGCATTCTGGCCAATTAAAGAGCTGGAGTAGAAATAATGATTTGTCACCAAGCCTGTAACTGAGGCCAATTGGTCCAGATTAACCAATGGGTTATCCTTTGTAAGTGAATTTAAAGGTCACGATGAGCTGTCTGGGTAGGTAAAAGATAAAAATGTTAAATTAATATGGTGGCAAAAAATTTTCAAATGTGAGACGTGGAGATAAAAATTAGATTTGCAAATCATGCAAAATCACCTGGAGTGGACTAAGCAAATTGCTCTTATGGCAGAAGGTCATTAAGAAAAAAGTGTGAATAAAAGTATGAATTTCTATCCACCGCAGAAAGCAGAAGCTTTCTTTAAGTATTCATAGGCAAATGTACTCCTGAAGGACTTTATTATAAACTACCAGCTGGGGGTATTTGCCTCTCTATTCCTGGGGGAAGTGAGGTGAGGCTGTTTTAGGGCAATCTAGTTTCCACCTTCTACAACAGAACAATCAGTTATATCATTGATAGACTGACCTATGCCATACAATTTGACCATGAAGAGATTATCTCTAATCTAGCTGTAAATATTATCATTTCCATCTTGCAAAATGTCCCAAGACAAACCCCACTGAAGAGGACTCTCTTAAAATCCTTCCATTCCACACAGAGGCAAAGCTTGACACTGACTCTGGGCAAAGATGGTCATGGACTCCAGGACCCCTACAAGACCCATAGGTAAGATGTCCTCCCCTGTGCCTACAGGGCATGAGGGATGAAGAAGCAGCCTCACAGCTTTGGGYCTTGTCTGCCAGCCCTGGGAGCTCCCATCAAAGCACCCTGCCAGGTGGCTGCTGCTGGCCAGCCACTCCCCAAGTGCACCTCTGTCCCATCCCTCTCCAGAATACCCTGCAGTGCCATGAACATTAAAAAGACTCTGTCCAACAAATACTTCTGATTTCATSTGCATCTCAGCCAGCAACTGTATTCAAATGACTCTGTTTGCTGCTACTTGAGAGATAAGATTCCCAAAATAAGGCAGTAAATATCCACAGTAGCTCTTGCTTATTTTTACGAGCGCCTGCAGTACGGGGGCCCCACATCATCACTGCMGGGCATAAAAGTGTAGTTGCTTACAACAGGCCAAGTCTAGGCAGCCCTCCAGGGAGGCATTTTGGTGCTCGCCTCCTCAAAGCTCCTTGGTGCTTTCTTCCCACCCAGAGAGGTAACTCTTGTCCCCCAGCCAGGAGGATGCAGCTTCCTGCTTTTCCTAAGTCTATTTTCCAAGCAGATGAATAGCCTGGGAAGGGCCCTGCCCGCCAGACTGCTGGAGCTCAGCTGGTAGAGATGGGCTGGTGGGCACTCTCCTTGTCTTCCAAGCGTGTAGGTGAGGAGAAGGGGAGCCCTGATACCCCTGAGTGCAGAAGCAAAGAGCAGAACCAAGGAGGCTGCATTTGGCTGTCCCTTTCCTCCTGGCACAGTGCAAATGTTTGGTTTTTAGCTTTTTTCTTCCAGCCCCGAGTCTGACTGTGTGCAATCTGCTGCTCTGGCCAGATTTGGGTGGCTTTGAAAGCACAGGCAACAGCAACAGCTCTGACAAAGTTCAAACACTCCATTCCTGCATATAGCATTGAGATCATCATCCAGGCTGTGAGATTTCAGGATTTCAGATATACAGGTATATAACCAGTGATCATAAACAGTATTTATTTTTCTTTATGGGAGTACCTAAAACACCCAAACCACACATAAAGCAGCAATTTATTTCTCTGAGGAGCATTTAAAATACCTGTTCTTTCATGGATTACCTGTGTGAGCGGATGAACTTAAACCACTAAAGAGCTGATTCTGAGCCAAATTTTCAATGGATATTAAAAAAGATGAACACATACCTAGGAAAGTGAGCATTGCCACAYGAGGCAAATGCATGCAAATGAAGATATCCAAGTACAATGGCCATAAAGCGTTGATGAAAGGTATTTTATTGACACCCAAGTAACCTTGTTGAATTGCAAATTTGGACTTCATTTCCTTTTCTGTAACCACTGCAAAAGCAAAGAAAGGATCTGATTTCCTGGAAGCAGGTTTGTCTTATCTGTTAATATATAGTCCCACCTTTTACGTTGGGCCAATATATTTATATGCCCTTGGTTGGCATAATTTGGGACAAAAAGAAGGAGATATCTTGATTTTTCAGAGAGAAGCAGCTATTTTGAGGACAGAATCTAGGAAAGTATTTTGTCATTTCTTTAAAGAAAATGTTAAAACAAATCACGTCGAGTGACAGCATTAGCAAATTGCCCTTCCAGTAGAGGGAATTAGAGTACCAAAACATCTAACACATGGTCTCCTATAGGTAGCTTACCTTGTAGGGTTTTGTAGAAAGAGAGACAGCCAAGTTGGAGTTAGCTCGTGTGCAATATTCCTTATGATGGGAACTTCAGAAATACTAAGTAGTGCATGAGCTTGRTTACAAATTTGGAAGTGACTGAGCTTAGAAACAAGACAGCATGTGGCAGCAATGGCTTGGAAAATCCTGGTGGCTGCTTCAGCTCAGGCTGCAGCAGCATCTGCCTGAGTCTGCCTCTGCCTGGTGGTGTCTGTGTGCTGTGAGGGAGCTCCCGAGCTCTCCTGATGCCTGTGGTGAGGCTGGTTCCAAGGCTGTGCTCATGTGCTGCCATTTCATTGCTACACCACACTTAGCTGCACTAAGGTCCCACTGATTCTCCAGTCATGCAGACTCACTTTTGAAGACTCACTTGGGGAGCTTCTGAAACTTCTCCCTCGAGTCTCTTTGCTGACACCATGAAAAGGTGAGTGGACAAAAACACCTGTGCAAAATAAAAATAAACAATATTTGAAATTGAAACTGCTGCTCTGCTTAGAGATGGCATTGTGCACTCAAGTGCTAGCATCTCATTTTTAACACACAGAGCTGGCAAAATCTCATTCTGAAATCACAGTATGTCTTTCATGAGATGTAAAATATAGGGAAATGAAGCTCAGTCAAACTGTCCCTCCACTAAATAACAATGTAAATTATAAAAACCCCTCACACAAACAATAAGCAGAGTCTTCTCAACTCAGCTGACTTTCCTAGTTTGTGCCTTGCTTTCTTGCCTCTCCTTAGCTGTCACTACATCTCGCTCCCTGTAAGCAGCTCAGTCTCATTAAAAGCAATGTGGTGAAACTAGCCACATCATTATACCCACTTAGATGGGGCTCTTGTAGCCAGCACTTACCCTTCATAATAGCTGCCACTTAGGGTTTGTGAACCCCCCATTGGCACCTTCCTCCTGGTTTGTTGGTTGCTTTTTTGTTTCTTTTTTTCCCGTGTCTTACTTTGAAATTTACATGTCCTCAGAACAAATAAAATTCACAACAACAAACTAATTAATGGATTCCAGTTTTGACAGCTACAAGAAGACAGATGAGAAAGTAACATGCTCCTGGCAGCGTGTTATCAATTGGGAGGCACCAGTGCATCGCCTCTATGTGGTACAGTGAGCTGGAACCGACACTGACAGATGACACAGCCCTTGACAGTGAAGCCTGTATGAGCTGACAGCTCCACTTGCACTCAGGCAGGTCCATGCTCTGCACTGGAACTGAACCAGCTTGATGTGCAGAATATGCTTCCTTTTATCTTCCCCCGGCTGCACAGTGGGCAGGCTGAGCAGCACTGTCAGGTGGAGCCCAGGACCTACCTTAGAAAGTTAAAACTGTGACAAGTGCTAAGATTTTACCAGTAAAAACATATAAAATTGGTTGATAAGTATGGTTATCTTCCAGCCAGTGCTTTGCTCTTCTCTTTGGAAGGTTCCTGGTGGCTTCCTGGTCAGTAGGGCTGCAGGAGCTTGGCTTCCTACAGRCTGGTGGGTGTCTCTGCTACTGAGGGACTTGCACTGAGCAAGCCTCTGTYACAGCTGAGGTTTCCATGATTCTCCATGTTGAAGAAGGGCTGAACACACATTCCTGCCTTTCTTTCAGGTGGATGTCCCTTCCTTGGGCAGCTGCYTTCCTTCACAGAACCATGGAAGCTTGTGTCTTTGGGCCTATTGCCCCTCTGCCAAATTTGGTCAGAACCAGCCAAAGTTCTGATGGTTCTTACGTTCTGATGGTGCCAGGGTGTGAAGAGAGGGTGTGGATGCACATGCAATTACAAAACATGACAACATTGACTTCATTTCCTTTGAAAACGAGGGTAATACAGCATGGGTAGAGTTTCTTCACACTGTACATTCAAGACATCTATCTACAGTCTTCAGATTAGATTGAGTCAGACTGCAGAGGCCCTGGCAGCCTCATCTAGTTCTTCCCTAAGGGGACAGGGATGCTAGAGGCACATGCTCCATGCTGTGGTGAATTACAACCCTACATCAGGTATCCCTTCAGAGATTACTATGATAGATCTTTGTTCCAGTCCTCCTCTCTTAGAGCATGTAGGTGAGCTTAGGAAGAGATTCTATGCTTTTAAGGGAACAGAATATACACAATATACTCTGTCTGTATACTCTGAACTGATTTCAGTTGAGTATCGTCTGACGTATTTAAGAGAATATTGTCTTAATGAATAAACAGTCTGATCAAATTAGTTTGAATCAGCCTAAACCTTCAAGATGCTTCCTTGCCCTCATCTCAAATGCTATAATTTTTTCCTGATGACATTACAGAGGAACTCTGAGCCCTATTAACAGAAAAATCCAAGTTTTATGGCTCCAGCGAGGGGATTTATTGCAGCCAACACATCTCTCTCCCTTGCTCCTTACAGCTCCATGTGGCCCTTCTGCCTGCTTCCCTCCTGTTCATTACAGTCTCCTTTGGCCCAGGAGAGCAGCTGCCAGTGCTCCCCTGGCCTCACGCCGGGGTGACACAGGCAATAACGCCGGCAGAAGCCGCAGTGGCACTGGGCACACTCGTCCGCGTTCAGCAGCTGTCAGCGGCGGCTGTTTGAGAGATGGATGGGGCTTTCTATGGCTTTGTTTGTGCACATGTGCCTCAGCATACAGCCCTGAACTAGAGGGAACATCATTCCACTGGCTTCACTGGGACTATTTGTACCCTTAATATTATGCTCATGTTTTAGGGACTTTGCTGAATCGGGACCCGAATTTGTGAAATTTGCGTTGTGTGAGCATTTGCCTGGAGTTCTCTGTGCTGCAGCTACCCATGCATGCTGTCATTTCAGCTACTCCAGAGCTTGGTAGTACTATGTAACAGGAGGTACATTTCACACAGTCTGTTTTCAACTGATTTAAAGTGTAAGAAGAGAAAAAAGTTCATTAAAAATTGGTCTATAAAAAGACAACTGGGCAATTTTTTTTTCAAGTGCTTTACTCTGTGAAGCTTTATGAGGACACAATTGAGATTTGAGTTAATTTTTCCAGATATTTATACTGTTGCTTAGTGCTACACATCCAGGTGATGTATAAAAATAGATCTGGTSGAAATCTTCAACAAAAAATTGTTGGCTCAGCCAAGGCAATGTGTTGGGGGGCAGCACTGCAGGTGCTGACAGCTCAAGTCAGACTGGTCAGGTAGGGCTGAAAGGTTTCCTTTGACATCACAGTAGCAATGCTATAACTGTGTTTGAACAGAGAGTTATTGCCAAGTTCTTGCTTTCAAGATCTAACATCTACCTGAAAATTTACCTTTYAGAAAGAAATTCAAGTGTTTCTTCTCAGCCAAATCCAGTTTAGAATGGACAGAATATAGAAAACCAGTGATCTTCACCCTAAAATTCTTTTCATGGGCAAAACCATTGTCTTTCCTGAATCCAGATATGCAAACATGCATGTTGCAGCAGACAATTTTTAAAAAGAAAAACTTTCTATAAAGATGAGCTAAAGACACTTAGGTCTTTGTTCTGTATTTCATACCAATGAAAACTAATTTTATATAAGCAAATAAAAAATGTCACAGGTGTGCTTAATTTTCAGGTATTATAAAAAGMCCCCAAACCTCTCTGGGGATAAAAATATCTTATTCACACTGCTCCTGATTTAAGAARAATCTTCCCAAGCACAGAACAAACATTCCATAGGTGCTCAACAGTGTTACAACTGAGAGCCCTGGGTGGTCAGCTGCAAAGGTCAATAGAAAAAGCTATTTAGAAACCAGGCCCTCACTTCCTTCCCTCTAATAGGAAATTGAGCAGTGAATTCACCACCTTCCATAGATTCTTGCAGCAAGAATCTAAGGTGCTTGGCTAATCAGAAGAAAAGATATTGTCCTTCAGGAGTTTTTCTTTGAGGATTTTTGAGTCACTATTGGCTGTGAGAATCRCATCCTTACACACTTTCAAAACAAAGCAGGATCACTCAACAGGCAATTTGTGAACTCTGCCCATCTAGGTTAGGAGCTGAATCCAAGTTCAAGCTAGATCCAGATGAAATATTTATGAGTATGCATAGATAGATATTTACAGAGAGAGACAYGGATGTAGACAAATTCAGATTATCTGTTTTTCTCCTGCATGATCAGATTGTTACTGGATTGCTCACTTAGATATATTTTAAATGGCTTGCATTTGTATTCATGGTGTTGCACATAGCTGTCTTCTTGCTGTTTTAGATAGATTTTAAAATATCATCCTGAAATTTTGTGGAGCCTGATAAAGTTGGATAGCAAACTTTCCTAAACAGGATAAAATTGTACTATCAAACATCATACAAGGCTATCCAAGATACTCYTTAACTCCTTTAATTACAACATAGAACATGCAGTTATTTTTCTTTGATGTTTTTGAGCAATTTCTCTTCACAAACCTCCATAATTTTTATCTGTAACTCAAGAATACATGCAATATTTCTTAACAGCCTTGTTTATCAAGAGAATCTCAAGCAGGGGAAACTRTGGTGAGCCAAATTTTCCTGTGGTTTATGCAGGGAAACTCACTGACTTCATGAAGACTCTTGTAATTTATACTGCTAGAGCATGACTCCTCTGGTGTATCCACATTATGGAGATTAATAAAATTAAATTTTCAGCTGACTATGTCCTGTGGTACCACCAGCATGAGAAACAGTGCTTTCTGCATTAAGACAAAGAACCTGAATCTTTCTGTACATGACATTTTTCTTCCTTTGACCCCTGCATTTAGACAGATAAATGTAGTGGTGTCTYCGGCTTGTTCCTTGCTTCTACTGCAGAGCCATTCATGGAAAAGAAATCCACCAATGGCTGTGAAAAACCAAACAYCCTCTGGTTCATAAAGCCTCTGAGATGACAATTTGTGGTTGCTAGGAGAGTATTTTTGGGAAATATCACTATGTGTTTTCTATATTCTCATTCTTTTTTGTAGCCATCTGCCCTCCAATCTGCTGAAAAAAGCATCTTGGGCTAGATGGCCCTTATATTCATTAGATTCAAAGAAGCTAGAAGCAGACCAGCTAAGATTCTAAAAGTTATTCTGTAAGTAGGAATGTTTCCTACTTACAGTAGGAATGATGATTCTCAGAGTGCTTTAGATTCTGCTAGCGAYGTTTTGCTCTTCTCTAATGACCAGGCTGGCCAAGCACAGTTTACCTTTAGTGAATCCATTCTGTGCACAGAGATTTTCTGCTGTAACTTTGGAAGACAAGAGTGGGGAGCTGAGAGTGGTGACAGCAGCAAGGGGGAAAGTTTTATTCCTTTGAGAGCACTCAATACTAAATAAGAAACTAGAACTGTTGTGTTGTGTTTTTGTGGTYTGTTTGGGTTTTTTAATAKATATAATGGATGGTGGGTTTTTAGATGAAGTGAAGAAGAGATTTTCCAGTGGATRCATTAACAGGGCTGAGATTCAGGTCATGCAGCTTCAGTTTCTGCTCTGTCCCAGCAACTTCTCTCATTTCTGTAGGAGTCGAACTGCATTACTGAAGGAATGAAGAGCAAAGAAGGGTGCCAATTATGCACCCTCCAAATTGTCTTCTCACTGTTGGCTTTGCCTGGGGTCACTGCAGGCAAATCATTCACAGACCAGGCACTTCCTGGTTGGATTCACCTTCGGGTCTGTCCCTGAAAGGCAGGATGGAATATTTTGCACTCAGTTTTTTAAAAGATCAACTCTAGTGAGCTGCAGCACACGTTTCATATTAATCCACTAGTCCAAACTGAAGAAATACATAGAGGAAGTAATGACTGTATCTAAGATCTGCAGAGATGCTATTTGGCCCTGGAGACAYCCAGGTGGACTATCTGGAAAGAGATGAGAGGGGTATCTCCTTCTGCTTTTCTCCCTGAGAAATCTGAGTCAGCAGCTGTCTTTAGCAAGATTTGTTAGGCATCTAGATTAACACCTGGAAACTCTAAGCACTACTGTGAGCTCAGTAAATAATAAAAATGAGTTTAGTTTTTTGATAAAGTATTTCAGGTAGGAAGAAAAAGACTTTCCATTATACTTCCCGAATGTGATGCCTTTAATGGATGGCTCAACAGAAATGTATGCAGCAATCCTGTTTCAAGACATTCTCAAGAATTCCCTTAATTAGCCATCCATGTTTACTGTACTTATCCATCATAATATGTGCACTGTTATATTTGCTATCTGTAATCTCTTTGTTGGTTTTCATTCTTCTGAAATGCATTCTCCCTCCTCCAATGAAAAATACCAAAAGAGCTTTCATTCAAGAAAATATGCTTGGCATCTGAAAGTTTGGGATATGTGGGAGTCACATCCTTTTTGTACAGTTTCATTTAGTACAGTGGGAGTTTAACTCCTTGCTGTCTCCAGCAAAAAGTCAAGCTTAGGGAACGTGTAGTGTAGATGCTGAGTGCAGGGGGAAGGTTTCAAGGCAAAGCCCAGCAGCTGCTGCTCTCTTGGAAAGAGGGCAGATGAGAGGGAAAGGGAAGAAGCTCCATTTGTTCTCACAGTGCTGTGTCTCAGAAAGGGCAGAGCTTCACTCTTACCACTGCAAAACAGCTGTACAGCAGCTATAATTTTGCTGCTGGATAGGGAGGATTCCCTGGAAACACTTAGGTTTCTGGGGATGGAGGGCTCTGCAGGCTTAACAGGCTGCATTTTCAGTTGCTATAGATCTAAAGGATAAGGCACAGTATCTCTATATTAAGCTTTTTGCACAGCTCCTCTTTTATTGTCCAGTAGTTCTCTCACTCCAGAGTCAGGTTAATGGCTGCAGAAGCTGATGTGGAAGTATTGGGTATTTGGACTGGAATGAAAATAAACAATATTGTGATTTTATTACCTTCTTAATTTTGGTTAATCTGGGTGCCACAGGGGCTCTTCACTCCCTGCCATCTGTAGCTGTTTTGCTTTGACAACCTTGTGTTCTGGCTGTGGTCTGTGCCACTATGCACAGTTTGCACATCAAATTCATTTTCTCATGAGCCACCATCTCCTTCTCTTCACTACATTGTTCATCTGAGACTATATGGCACAGACACAAGAGCAGTTCAAATGTAGGAAATGCAGATTCTGCAGCACTAGAGAACTGGCTTAGCATCCTAGCAAGGCCTGGACTGCATAGAGGCAAGGAAGCTGAAATGCTCTTCAGCAGGGCCTCGGAGAACACTCGCCCTGTGGCAAAGGCACAGCCATGGGGCTGATTTACTCTTTCTGCACTGAGGAATTGCCAGGGATCGTTACAGGAGGGACAGGAAAGAAGGCAGGATCTGGCTCACTGACAAAGAGATTTCAGGCCAAATGACTCACCTCTGGAGGAGTCAGACAGTTTTGCAGAGGGCATGACTTAGAAGAAAACTCAGTAGCTGGGATTTATTTATTGTTCAGAGCCGGTTGAGCTCTTCTTTTAGCTCTTAAGCAGAAAATTTGCATATACAAAGACCATAGACTTCAGAGTCATGAGGTTTGAGGACGGACTTCATAAACAGTCACTTGTTGTGACTTACCCACAAAAGAAATCAGGTTTTTAGCATCTTATTGCTGCCCAGATCATAAGACCCTGGTGCTTGTTTATGTGACGAGAGCAAGCTGAGCATTTGTCTCTGGTTATAAACACATCATTTGTGAAGGCATCCATCCTGGAATATGGAAGTTTGCTTCTTATGAGAAATGTCTCTTTATTCCCCTCAGGTCTCATTGAAGCTTTGCCAAAGAGTTCAAGTAGAGAACAGTCCCACAAAACTGAGTCACCTAATGTACTTTAAGTGTACTCCTAACTCTGACAGTTCCCAAATATACTGCCAAAGAAAGGTCAGGGTGTTCAGGAAAAGACCACAATGATAAAAGTATGAACATCCAGTACAAACAGCCAGACATAGACCAAGGTGTRATACAATGGGCTAACTGGAGCACAACTCTAAAGTTGCATTACCTTGAAATCCTTCACATTCTGTGCAATAATTTATACCTTAAGTCATTCTAGCATTGACTGCAGTGTGAACCATGTACGTCACATTAACCTCCTAACTTACCCTGGATATCACTGAAAACTAATTTTGTTAATTAAGTAAGTTTGTTTGSCTGTCTGAAACTGGGAATATTATAATATGTGAGAGTTCTAATGAGAAGTTTACTTTTGCCATGTAACTGGTTCTTCTCAAGAAGAACATCACTGGTAAATTAAAAGGATAGGAAATRGCTTAAAAGAAATTGATATTTAGTTCCATTTGAGAAATCATACAAAAATTTTGGTAGGCATTTTGTTATATAACATTTCCATATTCAGAATAATCTCTTTTATATGGGACAGGAAATTATTTGATATCTACTCATGATAAATTTAGGGCCTGCTTCACTAAAATATGACTTAAAATGGTCTGAATTAAACTCAAAAAACCAGCATGTCCAGATTGACAGCTTTTGGGTAGTTTGCAAGYCCATTTTTAATTTGCCAATTTTGCTACAGATAATATAGCTGCAAACAAAACACATTTACAGAAAGTTTTCTGTGTTTAGAGTTTTAAATTTACCAGTTAAAATCTTGTCACAGCAGTGGACCAAAAAAAGGGGGTATTTTTCAGGCTTGATTGATATTACTATGTTTGTCTGTTGTAAAAGTGAACAACAGTCAGACATAGTATAGGAAGTCTCCTAATTGGAAAGAAAAACACATGAGAAATTTAAAACATATTTTACTAATAAACTGCAGCTGTATTTTACAATTAAAAAGGATTGTAATGCCTTGATAAGTCATGTTGCTAGTCTAAGCACGTTATCATCTTATTGCAGGGGTTCCRTACTGTTGTCTCCTCATCACAAAAGTTTCCTRCCTCCTTGGTGTTTCTCGTGGGCAGCTCCTCAGAGCACTGACTCTTTCTTCCTCACAAAGCAGCCACTGACTCCAGTTCCCTTCCCAACCAGCCGCCCCACTCTTTCACAGCATCTTCTTCTCATTGGTTACAGCTGTGGCCTGTTAAAGTCAGGCCTGCTCCTAATCTTTGATAATTGGCCCAGCTGCAACTCCTTAGGGGTAAGATTGCTTTCTACACTATCTTTATTTTCTTATATTCTCTCCCCCTACGTAAGCAAAACAAAGTGAACTGGAAAAATAGAACACAACCTCTTCTTGTAAGTAGTTTTTGTACTGGGACCATCCCTTTTACTCTACTACCAGGTAGAAAGGGGAGCAGCAGTGGAGGTTGACGGGAGATGTGAGGAAGGCACCACGTTCCCAAGAAGCTGAGTATTATGTAAATGGTCCTTTGCATGTTATTTTCCTGCCAGCAGCAGTGTGCAGCATTAGGCAGGCACCTATTCTGCGACTCTGTCTAAAAACAACTCTACTCAGGGTGCTCCAGTTTTGTCCAAGATAGAATTTTCAGTGTTTATGGATTTGTAGACCTGAGGAAGGATTAAGATACCTTTTTTAGAGTGGCAGACATGAGTGGTATTTCGCTTGCACTAAGCCTCCAGCTGTTCCAGAGGTGTGGGAATTGCTCATAGCCCTGTGCAGATGACTTAGATTCCACAGAATATATAAAAYAACACAAAGTGCCTTTATTTAAGTAATTAAACTGAGACTCAGGTGTCCACATGGAGATCTCTACAGGTAAACAAGACACTTCATCTTCCTCTGTAACCTGTGGAGTTCTGCTCTTTACAGTCAWCAGAGACTTGACTTTTTTCTCCATGACCTCTGACAGAATTAACAAGGTCTCAACTCGCTCAGATGAGAGCTTACACACCTGCCTCCTACACACCTATATCTGGGGGTGAATCCCACTTTAAATTCTGGGGTTTTTTGCTCTCATTGAAACAGGACATCTTTTTACTGCTGTTTAAATTGTGGTGATGTCTGAGATGTCTGCWGTTTGAGATTGAATAGGTCATTAATTAACTCAACTTTAAAGTCYAGCTTGGTGGTGACAGAAGCTGAACATTCACTGTGCCTCACTGGCAGGATGGTAACAGCATGAACAATTTACTACAGAAGAACTACAGCGAGTGAACTGTGAGTTAAATATGACCATGCAGGTTCTCCTCCTGCTGACATCTTCATTGGACTGCTCTGGAAAGCAGCAGTGCTTTTAACTGTTTACTCTTCTTCATTGCAAGAGAGCAAACTCCTCTCAGTCTAAAAGAACATGAGACTACCAGAAGGTATAGAAAATATTCTTCACATTTGGTCATCTGTAAATGGCCCCAGCCAATTCTGTCTGTTCCTTAGCTCTATCAACACCAAAATGGAACAGAAATTTAGGCAAAACCCCMCTATATATCTGTCAAAAATGAATTATTAAGGGATTAATTTCCTTCTTATGAAAAGTCAAAAAGGAGGATAAGAAATAGTCTATTTAAACTAGGTACTAACTATAGCTTAGAGAAGCAGCATAAAAATAACTGAACTAGACTGAACTTGAATGGTCTTGGCCAGATGAAGAAGAAATGCCCRTGGACAAATTTGGAAAGCTCAAAGATGGTGTTCAATTTATCTAAGTAACTTTGCTCACTTGGGTTCAGCTCACAAAGCTTGATGCTTCAATAGAATATATAGTCCCAAATGTGGATGTTGTAATGGGCAATTACCTTTGGCTGAATAAAAATGAGGCAGATTTTGTTCATCCTATTGCAAATACCTAAGTATGAAAAGTTGAGTTCTAAATATTTGCCTTCCTGACTCAGGACAATTACTAGACATTATATCTTAGGGAGTATGCTTTATGGCTTGCAAATAACAGTCATGTGTTCTAATGTATTTAATTTTACTGGCCTGACTTTCACATATTTTAAGAGCTCTCTACCTCTCCTTGGCAGCAGAAGAAATTTATCTTGCCATAGGAATATAAAGGGCCTGTAAATGAAAATCAGGGCTCAGTTATTCTATTTCTGAATATCAAGGTCTCAGGTATTAGSCTGTTTGAGATTACTGTTACCTACCTGGCCATAATGTGAAAGTGAAATCATGCAATGAAGAATGTGCTAGAATGAGTAAAATATTTCCCCCTTCTGTTGTTCTATTTTGTTTTCTTACAGTTAAGAGAAGCATAAAATGTGCAATTGAATCYCGTTCTCTTGATATTAAGATAATAATTTCATGCACATACCCATACAAACAATGCTGCAATGAAAACTGAATACATTCCTACAGCCTATGAAAAGCTGTAGTAAATGGCCTTACTCTAAATTAACTAATAAAACTTTCCTAATTATGCATGCTAAAAGGGTAAAGGAGAATGATAGCAGGAAATTCCTTTTGCCTCATGCTATGGGTTTGGAAATACAGTGACATCATTCCCACTGTCAGGCACTARAGGAGATCATAATGGGATATAATTGTTGCTTGCTCATTTGATTGAACTCCAAAACTATATCAAATAACACTTAATTATGCACTAGAATACCATTACAGAAGAGAACTCAGAACTGAGCACTCAGCRCAAGCAGACCCATTTAATAATTACAAAACTCCTGTAGAAGCAAAGAGATAACTTGCTGCTAATTAGTCTGGAATTTTACACTCACAATATCCTTAGTAAATCTAGTGAAAATTAGTTGGGAGCCTGAACATACAGTTTTACTATAGCTCCATCTGGTACGTGCCCTCCAATTACCCAGCACGTTGGCTGGCTGTTTGAGGGACACATTTGATATCTGGCCAAGTTTAAAGGTCYGCTGGAGGTAAAACAATGCCCACCCTTTTACAAGGGAATCATTGTTGCTCAACAATAAAGCTCTCTGGCTTATTTGAATGTCAACAATTCAGAAAAGTTGATGTTTGGAGCCATCAAATAAAATGTTTTTGTGAAACAGTTTATTATTTCAGTGGTAATTATTTGAATCATTCATGGTAAAGGATGTTTGCTAATGAGAGCTTGGCTGCTGTAAATTCCAGGGAGACTGAATGCTCTTTGTGCTGACAAAAAGGCCCAAATCACTGGAGAGCAACTGACTGGACAAATCATTCATCTATGCAAATGCCAGCTGAAATGGTCAGATGCATTTATTACCCTGCTCATTATAGTAAACAAGGCAGAAATCGTGACTGGCAGTTATCAACTTGCCCTGAAGTGTGATTTGTTCTTCTACCACTATTTAAATGAGAGGAAGAAAGGCATGCCACCAGGGACTTCGTCGGTTTATAAAAGAGTAAATGTCACACAGCCCAGTGCTTAAAGACTTTTGATTGACAAATGTTTTATTTGACATATCAAACAATAATGGTTTTCATATCAAATAGTCCATATTTGTTAGCAGAAATTTAACCCCTGGAAGAGGGAGAACTGATTTTTCASAATGCTCTGAATCCAGATGGAAAGTCAGATGTAAAAAGAAACTCTCTAACTGGGTGGACTGGAAAGAGAGTAGTGTGGAAAGATATTTTTAATGCAGGCTTCAAATGAACCACTGTCTCAGTTGCTTTAAGAAAGCATCTCACATTGGCAAGGCTAATAGCCTGAAACAGAAGGAAATAAAAGAGTGATTTATTGTTTTTTGTCTTAAAGGAAATACAAGAGCCATTTGGGARCTCTAAATGGGACCTGCCTCATCCTTAAACTATGTTCCTAGAACACTTATGCTTGTAATAGGACAGGACATAGCCTGATTTTTCAATGAATGTATGGGTTTGAYAATGAGAAATTTTACTGGAAAAAATGAAAACAAAAAAGAAGCAGAAGAACATAGATCAGAATTCTTATTTGTATCACAAGTGTGTAATTGCTGCTACCTTTTATTTTAACAAGCACAAGTGATCTGTCATTTTTGAACACGAACCAATTTTTATACAGGTGGTTCTAAGACCCTGTAAAAATATTTGCAAAATACCAAGTCCCCTGGTATTAAATAAGAACTAAATGACACACGACGCTTCATATAATTCGCAGATGATGTCTTTTCATGTTTGTTAGTTGATGCAAGAACCAGATGGAAAAGCCTGTATGCTCTATCCAGATGTGGACATACACTCTTTGAGCACAACCTCTTTCAGCTTTATAGAATTCGGAGGAAAAATTCTGAGTTAGATCCTTTAAACACTTTCCATCCAGAAGAGTAAACTGGATCTCAAGAATGAGATCCTGAAACTGAAGAAAAATCAGAGATCATTAGGTATTGTAAGAGGAGAATAAAGTCCTTTGTTTGTGACTCTTGGGGGAAGGGGACACACACATGATCCTACCCACCTGTATCTTCTAATCAATGCATATTGTTGAACTGAGATTCTGCAACCCAGGTAGCCTGAAGGAGAAATGCTCAGTGGAAAAGAAGCAAGAAAAAGAGTATCAGAAAGATGCTTTGGATTATCYAGGAAATAGAATGTGATTTTAATAATGGCATGAATATGAAAAATACTACCTATTAGCCAGAGTGATAGAAAGAGGAATTAAAAACAAACACTGTCTATATAATGCTTTACAGCTCTTGTGAATCAAACATTAAGTGGTTCATTCTCTCATTAGCTCTGTGAAGTAACATCATTAATCCTCCTTTGTGATGGGGGAGCATCTGCATACACAGATAAGTGATAGATATGTAAGGTCACTCAGCTGGTTGCAGCCAACCTGGGTATTATTTCCTTGAGCATTTGATTTCCATGTGTGTGCATAGCTATTACTGTAAGCAGGAGGATGTACAGTCACATTTCCTACATGCTGAAAATTAACTTGCACTGCACACCTCTGCTATCAACATTTAAAGGTTCCTACTTTTTAATGTCATAAAAAAGCACTTGTCATTGTGGTTATCACTACTGTCATTAYAAACACAGGATTTTTCATTCCAACCTGAAATACTGATTCTTATTCCCAGTATCCYGTGTGTATGGAGGTAGGTTGGCCTGATGCTTGAGAGTAATACCCTTGGCTAGTCAGGCTGTGCTGCCTTGCTTATGGAAAGAAAAATCATCCATAGATATCCTGAAACCACAAGGACAGCTGTTGAGACATACCTTGCAGACAGAGGACTACAAAGATTCTTGCTCATCACAATGCAACAGTAGTATTTGATTTTGAGACATTGTGCAAGGATAACTGTCAGAGGATAATTATTGCAAAGGCAGGGAAGAAAATATTCCCTTTTTTTTTCTAGCATGGCTTCTATTATTAGGGCTAAGTGCCCTCTCTCACTTTGATCATAATACATTCTGGACACACATATTAACAAATTAAAAGTAATTTGTTACCAGCATCTGTTTTGTAGGCATTTTGACATTATCCTCCTGTCTTGGGATACATCCAGTTCTTATTCATGGGAGTCCCYGCTCCTTCCCCCTCCTACGCCTTCCTGTTCCCCTTTGATCATTYTCATTCTACTGATTTCTGACTCGGTCTCTCAGAAGCTGGTGTGTTTAAATGCTCCCATTGGTCCCCCATTCCAGCTGCCATCCATCTTCTTCAGACCTGCCATGACATCCCAGAGTCGTTGCTTCTGCGCATCTTGAGGGTGCTGTCACAAGGGGCTGATTTAACACAGCAGAAGAGGCAGACAAATGGTTAGCTGCAGACACAGGACAGGCCAAGGGAGCTTTGTAAAAGCTAAAAATAGCCCTCTTGAGTTTGAGGATTTTGCAACTGAAGAAGGCAAGGTGCTAATGAGGCAGGGAGGAGCACCTGCTCTTCCATGACACTGCTGGCCTCCACCTTCTCCACTGGAGAAAAAGTTAAAGGAGTTGATTAATATAGTTCAGGAAGGTTTCAGGATTAATTTTCAGGAATGTGAAGTAATCAACATTTTCTCRAGCAGTTAGTAGGTTCAGTCAATAACAATGCCACCTTCAGAACTATGTGCCCAGAATACGTGATCATCAGGAAGCCAGGGACAKGACAACACTCAGTCCAAAGGGTTATAATAGGATAGGGAAAAATTTTCATAAACAATGTTAAATGTCTTTCATTAATGAGTACTGGAAGCTAACAGCAGGCAGTAAAAAACCCCAACCCTGTTTAATTTTGCTGGTTATTCCAAATAACTTAGTGTCCCCTGTGTGGAGGTGAGTGGGCTGCTCTCACATATGCAGTTTTCTGTGCTTCCCAAACCCATGAAGGAGCTGCAGATGTAATTGCAGCTTCATGCTTGGACTGGTGACCCCTAACTATGTCCTCCAAACAAAGTAAGCAAAGCTTTTGATGCAGGAACAGAGAAATCAACAGAGTAAAAAACACCCCAAACCAACAGATTCAAAACAAACACCAGTCTTCTTGGGAAACTGCTCTATTTAAAAACTAAGAATAAAATCACTCTGCCCTGAAAAATTTATTCCAGTGTTCTTAGCAACTGCACACTCCTACCTTGTTTCTGGATAAACTAATTAATTGCATTACCAGTMACTCACTGACAAATCTCATGACATGCTGGAGGAAAAACCTCCAGGAAGAACTGACCTACCTAAGATCTTCCTTATGCTACTTTATAATGGGTTAATTCCAGTAACTTCAAAGTGTAAAAATCAATACAGAAGCAGGCCAATTCTTTTATATATACTTGTAATCAAAAACTATTGAATGGTCATAATTAGGGGAAGTCATTGGCACATTTGCCTAGTAGGCGTAAACTGAAGGGACAATTGAACAAATAAACGATGAAGATATTTCTACATTTAAAAAATTGTTCCTTACACAGTCTGAGCTGTGTCCAATACAAAGATATTATTATCAGCCTTTTCATTATTCAGAATTCTTTCAACAATTGCATCCAAATTAACGTAAGCATCGATTTCCATGAGATCATGAAATCATGCTAATTGTACATTAATTCCCAGGATGAATAATTGAGGTATCATATGCAACAGCTCAAAAATTGAAACCTTTCTTTACTGCTTAAGTAACMTGTTATGAGCCTTACGTTGATCAAGAAAACTGTGCCTGGGTCTTCMTTAACACACCAGGAATCAACCCACAGCTGATAAAATCAGAGACCATGCAGGTTTAACAGWGTGTGATCCTGTTGTGTTTGACTCAGCCTGAACACACCTGTGGTCTTGAAGTTTCTCAGTGCTGCTAATTTTACAGCTAGGAACCAGCATTTCCCATTATACTAATAAGACTTCTCCAAAGCAATCATGATGTGTGGATGTAGAAAAGGAATTCTTCTTGTTTGAGATCAGCTAGAAYTTACTCCTGCTTTCCTGTATTACTTCCTGGCAGTGTTTAATGGAGAACTTACATGTAGATGTTCTGCCCATTACAATTCCTCTGTGTACTAATATGACATCATGTTGCTTGATATTGCCTCCCATTAACCCTCTATTTATAAATATGACCTAGATCATGAACCTACTTTATCAATTAGGGAAACCAGCTAAATTCTTGCAAGAAAATATGACAATTTCAAMAGATAGAGGGTTGCAAAACAGAAGGAGATAGCTAAATAAACTGACCCAATTTACTTGTAACTAACAGCTTGCTTGTTTCCAACCAGCTGTAAGACGGAAATAAAGTATCCAGCCTGCTAAGGAAAACTCCAGTATAATTATTAGCCAAKAATGGAAAAACCCCAGACCCACTCACAGCTTTTATATTCTGGTCATTTGAATGCCAACATGGTACCAATGCATACTTCAGAAGCAACTTAGTCCAGTTGTTTCTATTGCTGTAGCAAGTTCATTATTAAGCAGAGAACACTTGGGTCAGACATTTGGCTGTGCACTGTGCTATTTTGTATTTGTACCATATCCACACTTAAGGGACTTGCACAAATTAAGGAGATCAGAAGTGTTTCCTGAGTGTGTGTGTCTGCACATATGGAATTTACAAGCAYACATACACAGCATATGTTTTATCTGTTGGTATAGCAGGGAAAGAAGGTGGATACAAGCTTCTAGTTAAAAACTGAAGCTCATTAAGTCTTTCCTGAAACTGGCTGCTAAAAGCTTATGTATTTAGGGAAGTGTCACTTTCTTTACTTACACATTATCTGCTCAAGACAAAAAGGACAAAGATCARAAGTAGAGACTTCTTGCCAGCTTTACATACCTGCCCTAGCAAGATGAGCTCTCTTTCTCAATCCATTTCCCTAGTTTTCTCTACAGTCTGGAAAAATGCTTGAATGACAAGCTCAGATGGACAACCGGAAACCATTTATCCTCAACTCTGAGAGGAGGATAATTTCTGCTGCCAAATTGACCTTATCTCTTTGAGAAGATAGCTTCCTTTTTTGTGCCCTTGCTTGTTGAAGAGGACTCATTAGGTTAACCAATAGGTCATYAGGTCATTAACTGCCCAAGCTGCAGTAGATTTCCCATGACTTTCTGAAGCTTGCATATGTTTGTACCTTTCAGACTTTCCTTCACGAAAATTCAGGGATAATTTTGTTTTAAAAGAAGGCAACAAAATAGGATGCTGAATTCTAATATATATTCTGAACCATTTCATCACAACATAAGCTTTTCAAAATGCTTTGTATATTTCCTTGTCTCTCCTTTTTTAATAAAACGCAGCAAGCACCATAACCTTAACTTTTATAGACACCTTTTCTTATATTGTCTTTTGATCCATCAATTTTACTTTTCATACATGTGGTATCCCTAGCAATGGAGAAAGATACTAAATAAGCATATRGTTTTACTGTTGGCATATTTACACGGCTGAAAGCAGCTTCTCTGCATCTGTGGATGCACATGCTCTTTCTGAAAGAAAACTTTTGCCCATCTGATGTATCATATCAGAAGCTTAAGACATTGCGAAGAACCACCTCCAGCTTGCATTCAGTGCTGCTGATAACAATGCTAACATTGATCCAATCTGAACAGCAATAGKAAGTTTACCAAACTTTTCAATGCTTTCCAGGTTTCTTTTCAATGCTTTTTGAGATCCCTTGGTGGAATCATCTTACTGTTTAGCATCTGTAACTCTTCAGCTCTGCTGAGCTCTGATTTGACTGATCATGCCATTGTGAAATGTGGCAGCAGTGGATGAACTACTATTTTGTAGACATGGAACAGAGCTGACCTCTAAAAATATCTCTGGTCATATGAATGTATTGTAGAGAGTTTAAAATAGTTATGTGATGCTCGATGAGAGGATGACAATGTCTTTTTGTGAGGCTAAATGACATATYTCTGTTGAGATCAATATGACTCAGATGTGCAAACATTGAAGTACTGCACTGCAGCTGTATCTATTCCCCTGGTTTTTGTGCTGAAAAACGCAGTGTGGACATTTTACACAGCTATCCCAAAACTACCCATCCTCTGCTCCTTGCTTCCAGATAGTTCATACAGCCATTATACATTAAAATATTAAATCACTGATAAATTTCTAAAGAAAAATTACTGGCATGATAAATGATACTTGWGCTGATTAACAATTACTACCAATCAACATCATAAGTTTGATAAAACAATAATTGTCCTTCTAATTGTTAGAACTTTCTTTCCATTGTGAAATTACAATGAGACATTGTTTAAATGTACCTTGCAGCTCTCTTGTTATAAGGAAGGAATCAATTGTCCCTGTTCCTTGAGTGTACCTGCCTGTGATACCTCTCTGCACTGCTAGCAGGCTCCAAGGAAAGCCTAGAGTAGAAACAGCCAGCAGTGCACCAGGAGCACTTACTTTTAGAAATTTGACATTCAGAAGGTTAAAGCAGCAAGTCTGGTTTGAAGAAAGTAGGTGCTTTGCCAGAATTGCCTCTGGGAAAATTTTTTATGGCATAGACACCTAGAGCACTTACTTGTCTGCTGGAAGAGAAAAATGGTGGTAGCCCAAGGGCTAAGGGAATTTCCTACTCATTCTTTCAATTGTTATTCAGGTTTCAATGTTACTGCATATTTTCCTAAAATGTTGTATAAGTTTTACAGCCCTGCTCTTAAATTTCAGTTGAATGCAGGAACAAGCTGTGCAGTGTCAACACAAAAGCTTAATAAGATTGTATCTATCTCTGTCTCTTTAGATCCCTATATGAAGCCTATTGCTGGTTAAAATTAGCATATTATCCTTACTGGATCCTACTGTTGCTGACAAAGGATTCTGGTCTAAAACTTGTCTGAAGATTCTTGCACAACAACCTCCTTGTATACAGYGGATTTTGCTATCTCAGATTCCCTAATCCTCATTAAAAATCTCATGAAGACTTCAGTCAGCACATCCTTTCCAGGCTTTAGGAATACTGCTCATATTTCTGCAGAAAGACAAAAAGGAAAGAAGAAAGATGTTTAACCATGACATGTCCAGGTAATACTGTACTTTGATAAATCAGGATTTTCTCACTCTTTATGCTTTTTTCTTAAAGCTTAATTACATGTCATGTGGAGTATTTACACAGCAAGGGCAGTGCYTAACCATTCAAATGCTAAATCTGTTACTGTCATATAATTTATAAATATCTAAAATCAAGTATACTAGGGACTTTATGGGAGACAAAGCAAGACATCAGCCTTGCTCAATAAATCTATAGCCTAAATTCTATGTGATCTACCAAGAACTAGTAACAAGCAGCAGAGACACAAATGAAACACAGCAGCTGTTTAATAGCATCTAAAWTTTAAGCATATGCTTGTACTGTGGCACATTCTTCTCTTTTATCTTTTGATAAAATACAGGAAAATAAAGATAAAATGCAGTAAATATGATCAACTACACAATACAGCATTTTCAAATAATAYAGCAGAGAAAGAGAGAATGCTACACAAAATATTGTTACATGGGAAAAAACCCCACAGGGAATAAAAAATTTCCTTTCAAAAAAAGAGTTCCAGCTAACATATCAGCTAAAGAATTATTGGGCCTGGCTCATGGGAACACCTACAAACTTACTCAGTCTCATCGACTTAGTATACTTTCTCTTCCATTTCAAAGAATATATGTAATTTCACATATCAAAAAGCAGTAATGCTGGTCCAAAAGGCAGTGAGATGTTTCCCATGCTGGGTTAATATTCTGGGATGCAGAGGAAGCCAGAAAGAACAATTCACACCAGTGGCAATGGTGTTATGCATACTCACTCAGGGCTGCTTTGCAGTTAGCACTTGGCTAAGTTTGTTGTATTAAAAATAACTCACTGATTAAAATGATTTTATTATTTTTAGGGTTCAGTTTAACACTTTAATATACAAAGCTTTGCAAAGTGATAACAAGATTCAAATCAGTTCCCTGCCTGGAGCAGGACCTGGTGACTTAAAAGTCAGCTATTTTCCTGCATGAATTGTTTACTTACAAAATGTTTTCTCAAACAATATGTTAGAAATAGCAACACAGGCCTCCCTTGTTTGCAAACTTAACCAAAGTGTTACCCTGTTTCCACTGGGAGTTGTCTTCTAGGTGTTTGCACAAGGCTCAGGTAAGCCTCACTGCTCCATCAGCAGATTCTTTGTGCTCACTGTAMATCCCTCTGCTACAAGTGTTTTCCAACAACCGCTTTGTCTGGAAAAGTGGATCTGGACATCTTTTGTGAGTGCAGAATGTAAATGAGTCTTTGACCTTCAACAAACAAYAGCTGGTGTGTGGGATCTCTACCTCCTCCTGTGGAAAGCTTCCCTCTGGACATTTTAATTGGTCATCACATGGTGCCTTGGGATGAGTTGAAGTACCTGACTGTGGACTCAAGGCCTAGTCACCTGTCTTGGGAGCCAAAAGTCATGAAATGTCGCCAGTCATATCACTCCTTTATGTGCCTTTGGTATACACACT
The DNA here is from genome assembly GCA_014549065.1 of Cardinalis cardinalis. Lineage (NCBI taxonomy): Eukaryota > Metazoa > Chordata > Aves > Passeriformes > Cardinalidae > Cardinalis > Cardinalis cardinalis. Next base: position 3,732,701 of record JACDOX010000004.1, read on the forward strand.
GACATAACTTTTCATCCATGCCACCTACATGGCCTTTCCATGCTCTATGGCTATTTTTGAAATAACAGTATTCCTACTGACTTCAGTTAAGATTTCCCCTCATGAGCAAGACATACCACTGGTTATAATAATCAGAAAAACCTGAAAAAGAAGCAGGATGTTGTTAAGACATGAATTTGGTGATTACAAAATTTGATTAACACAGAGAAGCCAAGTCTCACTCTTATGTTACAAACAGAAGGTTTCCTGTACTGCTTTACCAGYGTATTTCCTTTCAACAGTGGACTATTTCTGGGATGTATTCTGCACCTAGTTTTACTGCTGATGCGGATATAGAAATGCGTATAAAGTGCCATAGCTCACTGGAAATTATCTGTCAGCTCCAGATGTGGATAACTGTTGAATAAAAACAGATCATCAATTGATTTTTGCAAAGGCTGTGGAATGACAATTTGACAGTAATTTGGAGCACATCTTGAATGCACATTGCATGACTTTAAGACAGCAGCCGAGACAAAAAGGACACTGTCACCCAATGCCCTCTATCCCCTTCAATACATACTAGTCTTTCTGCAGTTTTAAAATGCTACATGCCATTGGGCAGTCTCTGTGAATAATGGAGTTGGTTTTGTAATTTCTCTAGCTTGTTAAGGATGTGTTCATACATAGCACATCCTTATTTTCTGTCTGAAASCTTGAGGATGGTCTATGTGAAGAGAGATGTACCTCCAAACAGTGACAACTTCTGTGTCCCTTAGGCACCTGTCATGGAGCGAAGAGGATACATTGGATCACCTGGAGGTATCCAGGCCTCCCTGGGATTTATAGAATAAGCCCAGAAGACCAGACCAAACACAGAACTTTGACAATGCTAAATTTTAGAGCAATCTGTTCCAACCTCTGTGAGCTGGCAGATGAGTGGACTGAGAGAAAAACTTTTCATATCCATCTAGCTTTCGCACTGATACAGAATTCAACCTCCACACAGCATTAAAACAAACAAAGGACAGGAACAATTTGGCCAAACACAGACCTCTGTACAGATGTCTCTTGCTTGCTTTCTCTTTAAAGCTGACAATAGACAGTAATAGAAACTTTTGGGTTCCTCTTCTTAGGTGGCTGAATGCTAATAGAAGGGGTTAGATAATTTGTTACATTAACCAATTAAATGGGTTAGATAAATGGTGTGTTCCAAGTATTTTCTCTTTCTTCACTTAATTTGAAAAGGGAGGATAGCATGAGGTACAAAASCTAAAATGAAAGCAATAACATAAATAGAATAAACTACAAAAATYTCTTTTCATGCCTAACCTATTTTCTGACTCACCAAACTTATTCACATTCTTGTTTCCAATTTTATTTTRTATTAAAAATTCAAACTTTGAGTTGGACACTCCCTGGCAAGGTGGTTATTGAAAGCACCTTTACAAATACTCTTGTAGCTTGCATCCGATTGTAGGATTGAGGTGAGGATAAATGATGCCAAAAGGCACTCTACATTGCTCTCACTGAAACCTGAAGAGTTCCTCTTCCATGGAAGAACTGCCTTAAAATTTGGGGCTTGAATTATTATTTTGAAACAGTACAGTGGTGTCTGAGGCACCTAAAACATGTGTGTACGTGTACATGTGTGTACAGGTGTGTGCAGGTGTACGAATCACCCAGAAGCTGGTCATCCTGGCGTGTCCCTTGTGGAAATCAGGGTTGTGTGGTGGCTTGTCTGCCASTGCAGTTAGCAACCAAAATGCATTCTATACTAAACTTATAGATTTCTATATTTGAAATTTATTATAAATGCATAGAATTTATATTAAAGCATTATACAAAAAGCACCTTACATGGCAACTATTTGCAAATTTTCTGGATTTTTAGAATTATATTTGACCACCTAGTAAAAGTCAGCAACTCTATTTTCTACTGCATCTGAACAATCCCAGGTACCATCTAACACGGAGCCTTGCTGGAGACCTGAGGAGGCCAGATGGAGTAACAGCAATTTTAGTGATTACTGCAGAAGCTGTGACTGGAAGGGGTGGTTGGGAGAGAAAGCACWAGTGCACCAAATTAAATTATATGCCACTTCCTTTGCAATACACCAGGTAGCAACCCAAGAGGCACCACAGTGTGCTGGAGTAAGTACTTGTTGAGATCAATTAAAAACAGGGCTGCCCTTATGCGCCCTGCTAGGAACTCAAACATGACATTGAAAGCATAAACCTGACTGGCCCGGGGCTAGGGCAAGACACACTGGTAAAAAGCTGTGTGAGAAACCAAGCTGGGGCTCATCCTGAGCGGGKGGGCTCACAGCACCCACCTCACCATGGCCTTCATGTCTGCAGAGGTAACAAGACACAAAGCAGAGYGGGCCTGAGTCACAAAGCACAACATCCAATAATTCAACACCCTGGAGGGAAGGGATGCCCTCCAGAGGGACTCTGACACGCTTGAGAGGTGGGCTGGTGTGAATCTCATGAAGTTCAACAAAGCAAAGTGTGAAGTCCTGCACCCGGATTGTGGCAATCCCGGCCATACCTACATGTTGGACTGAGAGCCACACTGTGGAGAAAGACTTAGGTGCGATGGCTGATGAAAAACTCAACACAAGCCAGCAGTGTGCACTCATAGTCCAGAAAACCAATGGAGTCCTGGGCTGCATCAAAAGCAGYGTGGCCAGCAGGGTCAGGGAGGTGATTTTCCCCCTCTACTCTGCTCTGGTGAGATCCCACCTGCGGTACTGTGTACAGTTATGGTGTGCCCAGCGTAAGGACAACATGAAAGTTTTGAAGCAAGCCCAGACTGGAGCATCTCCCCTACAAATGCTGAGCAAGTTGGGGCTGTTCAGTCTGGAAGAGATGGTTTTGTGGAGACCTCATGGCAACCCGCCAG
>JACDOX010000004.1:3736291-3747712 GCA_014549065.1 Cardinalis cardinalis
CGGGCCGGGCCGGTGCTGCTGTCGGGGAGGGGACGCGGAAGGCAGAGGCGGCACCGGGCAGTCCCACCCGCACCTGCCCGCCGCTGTCCCTAGGCCTCGGCGGGAGCTGCGCCCCGGGGAAAGGAGCGCGGGCGCCCGAGGAGTGGGAAGGGGTAGGGATGGATGGAGCASGGAGGAGGGGAGGAACAGTGCTGGGACCACACAAAGCCGGCAGCGCTCGGCGCGGGTTGTGCTCCTTCCCCTGCGGGTCCTCCGCCGCTGCTCGGTCCCTGCGGTGTTCCACACTTMCACGGCTTCACCCCGATCACAACACGACAGAAAGTAGGATAGGAGCTGAACTAGCGATACTATTTTATTTTATTTTATTTTTTAGGTGTGTACTTTAGGGTACTTCACTTCTTGTGGATTATTTGCTACSAGTGCAGGCTGACAAATGGACATCGGTTGGATGTGAACGGACATGATTAGGACGAGAGAACACAGGCTTAAGCTGTGCCAAGGGAGATTTAGGTTGGCCATGAGGAAGAATTTGTCCACAGAAGGGGTGGCTAGACACTGGATTGGGCTGCCCAGGGAGGTGATGGAGTCACTGTCCTTGCAGGTGTTTAAGGAGACATGGCACTTAGTGCAATGGTCTGGGTGACACGGTGCTTTTAGGTCTAGGTTGAACTTGTTGATCTCAGAGGCCTTTTCCAACSCARTTGRTTCATTAATTCTGTGACAGGGGGAGGTACCAACTGCATGGCCTAAAAGCTGTGATCCGTGCAGTGAGGAAGCAGCTGACCAACAAGTAAATGCTGTRCAGAGTATGCCTGCATGGAGAGGCAGTATGATATCTCAAGAGAAAAGTGAAAAGACAAATAAGACAAATGCACACAAATTTCTCTTTAAAAGTACTGTGGGGAATTTAATTTCTTTTTTTTTGCATGGAGGGGATAGTTTCACCACAGCTGGAAGGGTAKTTGGTCAGAATGAAGTGGCATAATGCTGGTAACTTTAGTCTGTTAATAGAAAGGGCTACCTGAAGATTTACTCATGTTGAGAAACAATTTCTGTTATCTGAGAAAGCTGCTTCCATAAGACAGGGTGGCCACTTTGCATRTGTAATAGGTGCCAAGGGAACTTTTGTCTCCATTGTATCTCTGTGCTGAACYACATCATGAGTCTGGTCCTAGCAGGAATGCAGTCAGTGAAGTAACCAAAAATTCTTGGATTTTTGGTGCTCGTGAAGGCAACATAAGATTTTAGAGATATAAAATTGCCATATATTGCAGTTTTTTTCAAACAGTAGAATTATTAGTTAGAAGTGTGTGTGAAGTGGCTTATTTTAGTGCCAGAATCTATTATGGGAAGAAACACAGCAAATGAGACCTGAGTTTAAAGTATACTGTAATAGCTTATTAATTTTTAATTAATAATAGCTTCTAGTTTCAACAAGTTGAGTGTAGATGTTGGTATAATCTTGGTAATTAACAGCAAGAGATGCTAACCTGTGGTAAATGTACTCTGTTTTAGACTGTAATGTAAGGATCCAGTATTCCCTCTGTGCATTAGTGTACAAAGATAATTAAGAGATTTCCCATTTACTGTCTTTTATCTAAGACACATGTATTAAATTGTGTTAATCTTTCTTCTGAGATCATATGAGCCCTTGTTTTTGTCATTTATTCATTCTTTGTAATTTGTCAGTGTTGCTGTTTCTTTTATAGTCAAATGAAGGAGAGCTGCTGACTGCTCCCAAATGTGAGATTAGCAAAGCTGGTGTAAACAGGAATTATTACTTCACTGGCTTTAAAAATCAAACCTGGTGTATGCATGACTAGCATGTACAACATTTGCTTCTCTTGAAATAGTACAAACTCTTTCCTATCATGTGCTTTTCCAGGGATGGCTCAGGGATAAAATGTGCCATATTTTTTTTCCTAAATCTAGTATCTGTTACTTGTTATGTTTTCACAGACATCCTTCATTTCACAGCCCTTTGAAATCTCAAGTATTTTTCTGTGTACTTCCCACCTTTTCTCAGCAGTCTGGTTGGTGAATAGCTCTGTACTGTTTCTGCTTGTATGGGATAAAATTATGGATATTGGAGAGTTGCATTTGCCAAACTAACCAAAATGAACAGGTAGAATCGTAGAATATCCTGAGTTGGAAGGGACCCATCAGGATCATCAAGTCCAACTTCTGGCCCTGCACAGGACAGTCCAACAATCACACTGTGTGCCCGAGAGCATTGTCCAAATGCTTCTTGAACTCAGACAGGACTGGTGCTGTCACCACTTCTCTGGAGAGCCTGCTCCAGTGCCCAGCCATCTTCTGAGTGAAAAACATTCTCCTGATACCCACCTAAACCTGCCCTGACTCAGCTTTATGCTGTTTTTTCAAGTACAGGAGTCATTAATTGGATGGGTTGCTTCAAAGCTTGAAAATAGATTTGTATACAAAAACTCCCTGTAAAAAGAGGCAAAATAGACTGAAGAGATCTAGTGCTTTTGAATGCTTTAACTTAATTAGTGCCTTTTCCCATGAAATCTATACAGAAGCTGTAAGATGTTTTTCTTTGTCAAGGTTTTCTGTGTTTGGAAGAAGGAAATAGTGATTTACAGTCTTGGAAGSCTTTCTGTATGTATAGCATGAAGAAAAGAAGGGTTAGAAGAAGGGAGTTCACCCATGTAATTGAAATAGTTATAAATTATATAATAGTCTGGGTAGGAGAAATTGTAAATAATGTGATGGACTCCAATATATTTTGAAAGAAAATATCTCTTAAAAAAGTTTTATTCCAAGTCTAGTCCAAAGTAGTTTTCTGGAGTCCTGTCTGTAAAAGTAGAGATAACATTTTGGGAGTCTTTTGAGCTGGTCTGACTTGTGGCCTGTGCAGTCTTGCTCCCCCCTCAAGCCAGCACTCACCATAATGGTTTGGGGAGGTCAGACTGAAAACTGGTTATGGTATTTCATAGCACTATTTCAATCCATTTAGTGGCATTGACAGGAAAAAAAATTATATAAAAGAAACAAAGATGTAGAAGGCTGCTGCTTGGGAGGAGGATAAAAAGATGCACAAGAAACCTTTATTAGACTTTAGTTTAGCATAATTATGCCTGTACAAAAAAAAAAAATTAATAATATACAACAGGCCAAAGACCCAGCCAGAGATCAGAAGACAGAGTTGCATGGGCCTAAGTAAATCTCTTTAAAATAATCAAGCAATTTGAGGAAAAGGGGAGCTTTTGACATAAACTTCGCATGTACATGAGCTCCAGAGCTGTTTATCCTGATGCTTTGTGTAGACCCGAGTCTGCATTTTTATCTTTTTTTGCAAAGTTAAATCCTGTTAATTAGGAATCAGCTTGACTTCTGGTTGTTCCTGAAAAAATCTCTTTGTATCATCTGGCCCTACTGTCCTGTATTTAATGTAATTCTTTCACTAGCTTATTATCCTTTRACCTCTGAAGCAATTTTTCATTTGTCTCTTTAATGCCTCACAATTCCTAATGCTTCTTTTAAAGTGCCAGAAGAAGAATTCCTATTTGTATTGTAATCCTAATGGTTATTTAATCCTTCTTTTGCAGTAGTTTTGTCTTTCCTGTTATAAGCTACTATATCTGATATTGCTTTTAACTCTTTAATTTGCTTCCACTTCTGTTGTTTAGACTAGTAAGTTGACATGAAAGCTTTCTGTTCCTACTTACTTACTTTTGACCTGTTGACCAATGCCAGCCAAAATTGACGAAGTTGTGTCAGTGTTGTGGATTTCAAATTTTTACAGGTTTATGAAATAATTAAGTTGCTAGAGGGAGAATGACCCAAATTAACATTACTGCTAAAGGAAAATCAGCAGCATGATTTCAGGTTATTTCTTCTCTTAGACCTGGCTTAAACTGGCCAGCTAGCTGATGTACAGCTCTGAACTGTTGGATGGTTTTGCTGCTCTTGGACAAGCTAAGATAAGGAGCRCAGCTGAGTTTTGCAGTGCCATAAGAACTGCAGGCTGTGGCCAGAGGAAGCCTGGAGTTTGCAGTGCAGATGTCAAGTTGTGTAGGTTGCATGTGTGAGATAAGTGATTCCCACTGATCTTAAAGTACCACAGCTGAATGATTCTTAAAATTGAGATCTGTAATGCTAAATTTTTCTTAATCATGAAAATTTCGAGTTTGAAGGCGGCCTATATGCTGATCTAGCCATGATTTCAGGGCTTGATAGCAGAACATTTGTTGAAGTTTAATATTTGTTGGCATATTCTTTAAATAGATCGATCTTTTTAAGAGAGGGAAAATCCAGAAGGAGAATGTATTTATAATCTTTACTTACATCTTACATCAAAGCATCTCTGCTTTGAAAAAATAAAAAAATAACTATTTTCAGTTTGGAGTTGTTTTTTTGGTTTTTTTTTTTTTTTCTTTTAAGGAGGAAAGGTTCAAAGTTGTGCTACTTTTTTTTCCCAGTGTCTTTTCTGAAAGGTGGCTTAGGTTGTTTGTGGGAAATGTAACATTATTGGTTCTTGGTGTTTCAGGGGAGCCTGAAGTAAATCTCTYGTATTGTTTTATGCATTCCCTTCTGTACTTAGTATCAGGAGTAATTTATGTCCTGGACAGCTACACCAACACGTGAAACTCAACAAAAGGCCAATAGTAGTAGAAGCAAGAAAATGAGAATTGAGCACTTCATTAGTGAACTTCCTTTCTGTCATGAGTAAAATGGGCAAATAGTGCAACCTCTCCTTATCTGTTACCACAAGTGCCTTCTTGCTGGAAATGTTCATGCCAAAGAGAGCTGTTTGTACATCTGTGTGTGTTTGYGAGTATGGGAACAAGCAACTGACCTAAAAAACACACTGTAGATCTGTGTTGAGTCTTTAAAAAGTTTCCATTTGTTTAATAATTTACCCTACTTTAAACTTATGCTCCCAAAAACCCTATAGTAGGGTCTCGCTTGTACCCACTGCAAACGTTAAATACGTGCCTTGTCTGCCTGGCAGTGTGAAGCATTTTGCTCTTTGTTACTTGAGGTGTCTTCTGCAATAGAAGGGTCACATCTGTTGGTTCAGAGATTACCACAGTGTGTATCCTGTGGTAAACTGAGCGGCAACTCCAGCGCGGGCTGTTGAAGAAAACATTCTATTTTGAGTCATGCTTAGTCATCCCTGCTTGGCCTCTAACGGGTTACAGGCATTGCCCCTTATTCTCTCTTAGTAAAGCTGATGGACAAGTTAATGAGAAGGCCAGTTTGTGGGAAACAGTTTGTGAATTCATAGCCTGAGTGTGTCATGTAGTGCCAGTGGAAATCGGAGAATACACGGCGCATTTCGTTGTGTGCTGGTAAAACTCGCAGTTTACATCACGCAGGTATGGAGAGCAGCTGCTCAATATGGGACAAGCATATGTAAGAGGATCTTTATTAGTAGGGAATATGATACAGCCCTCCTGTGTCTTGTAGAGAGCATTCAGCTATAAATGTTTCTTCASTGTTGTAAACAGAAAACTTTAGCAAAGTAGTTAAAGTAGCTTACCTTTAATTTAGCTTTTTCTAATTGCTAAACCTGCTTATTTGATTGTTTTACTTGTGTCTGTGTAAAACACATTGATATTCTTAATAGTATATTTTGTGTTGGGTTTTTAAAGTATGCAGATCTAGTACATTTTRTGTTTAACTGAATTGCTACTTTAATGAAAATATTTTCTCTTGTCAGAATTAAAATGCTTTCTATGGGGACTTCTGCTTCTGATGCCAGGACTCTTTTGAAGACCTTGTTTTTTGCATGGTTTAAAGGAAGATGATGTTGTTAGTGAATTCTGAGCATCCTTCGGGAGGCTGATGACCCTTCTGTTGTTGGTGTGTGCTGTCATGGACAGCTTCAAACGGTAAAGGCGATATTTTTGTGACTGTTTCAGATTAGYGCTCTGATAGAGGAAGCAGTAGTTCAAGTTTAGATTAACAGCCCAAAAGGTCCTTCTTTTCACTCTTAAGACAATTTACTCTTCTTTTAAGAAAGTAAAACCATTTACAGTGGTTTTAAGAAGCTGTGTCTTCACAATGGGAAGGTGTATCTTCAGATATGCTTTTACTCTTGTTTACAGCGTGGGCCAAATTTCATTTCATACTTGAATTCATTTCCCTGAGTTACTGCAATTTTCTTTTCTTGTAATAAATCCCTAAAGATAATGCTTATTTTGACCATTAGTTTGTTGCTTGAGGGCTGGTTTTGGCTGATGTTTCTTCATATCTTCTCTTTTTTTTAAACAAAAAATGAATGTCAAGTAAAGTAAAAAGTAAATGGGAAGCCACATTTACTAGCTTACAACTAAACAATTGTCTTACAATAAAATACAATAATTTATTAATATTTTAGTAGCAGTACTTTGTTTAAGACGATATTCAAAACAGCACAATTTGCTTTCTAAGAATCCTGTATCTGCTCACTGTGTTTATTCATTCTGTTTCATCAGCTCTTTTCCAAAACACCACAGGCAGTTAATGCAACTTACAAAGGACTCCTGAATTTTTGCATCTTCCTATCTAGATGCCACCAGTGTTTCCCATGTTAACAGTTCTGAGCATGTTTTACTACATGTGCCTTCGGCGCCGGGCYAGGACAGCGACGAGAGGAGAGATGAACAGTCGGAGGGCTATTGAATCGAACACCCGCGCCTTACCCATCAACGTTGAGATAGTTCAGTATGCCAAAGAAGTGTTGGATTTCAGCTCTCACTATGGCAGTGAGAACAGCATGTCCTATACCATGTGGAATTTAGCAGGGATTCCCAACGTGTACCCTAGTTCTGGTGACTTTACCCAGACTGCTGTCTTTCGAACTTACGGGACCTGGTGGGATCGCTGCCCGAGCGCTCGGCTGCCTTTCAAGAGGACTCCATCCACCTTCTGTAGCCAAGACTATGTGGAACTYGCTTTTGAAGAACCAGTTTATCCCACTGCAGTGCACATTCTGGAAACCTATCATCCTGGAGCTGTAGTCAGGATTTTGGCATGCTCTGCAAATCCTTACTCACAAAATCCACCAGCTGAAGTAAGGTAATTTTTTTCTTCTTTATGCTTTCCTGTAAGATGTTAAGTGCTACAAATAGGGCTGTTTAGTGAACTTTGCTTCCTAATATTTATCAGTTTTGTATCTGACTGACTAAAATTCTCTTTATTTCTTCATGTTTTTAAAACTGTGGTGTCTTGTTTTGATAGCAGCTTCAGAGATGTAGATTTTTTTTTAGGAATTAATGCCTAATATCAATTTTTTTAGGAATTAATGTCCTAATATCAAATTTAATTTGTGTAATGATAGTTTTGATGTTGGAATTTTTATGGCCAATAATTACTATATCTGTGTAAAACACTACTTCTGAAGTGGTAGGTCTGAGCTCTTCCTTCAGTAGGAAGAAGAAATTGTAAAAGAGGTTGAGGATTCATGGCTGCTATAACATCCTGCTTCAAGTAGCCATGGACTCTTTCTTCTCTGCATACTTTAGGTTGAATGTATAGTACAATTAGGCACTGTAACTATTCATATGGGAATGAAGCTGAAACCAGAAGYACAGAACAGTCAGACAAAAGGTGCTACAATTTGTCTGATTTTTATTTTTGGTCTGATCAAAAGGTGGTGAGCTGAACTTGTTTTTACAGTCACTTCATCTAAAAGAAGCAGATTTGATCCTGTTGGTTTTCCTTATATTAGGAAGTCTTGATGAAATTCCAGTTGCAGGATCAGGAGTGTGGTAATCTGGGGAATGGTAAGATAGTAAAGAAAAACACTGTGTGTGAGGTGAGGAAATAGGAATGGAAGGAGAAAGTGAACTGGTCAAACCATGTAGTGGGGAAAAACATTGGGAAAAGCTGTCAGTGTATGCAATTAAGGTATTCCATATCAAAAAGAGATCAAATGATACCAAAGATATAAAGGAAGGGAGAGCTGATAGAAGRAATACTTAACAAAATGTGTCCTGTAAAGATCAGTATGCCAACAAATACTATATTGTTATGAAATACACACTTTGGTGGTATAAGCAGTGCTAATGTGGATGTTGGGTGATTTTTTACTGACTTACCTTTTACAGATGCCACTAAAAAGTATGTTTTTAGGTCTAACTTATTACCCCTTGCTTTCTAATACTGGGCCATTGATGTTCATTCAAAAACCCTTGGAAAAYCAGGTGTCATGGTTTATATTCAAAATTCCCGGTTAATATATTTTGTATGCTTCTGTCATCTGCTGTGGTTAAGTGCAGTTGCTTGTTTTACAGATCTAATGAGAATATGATATGTTGTATAGCTCTAAAGTAAACATCTGAATTCAAGGAACAGTGATAGGTCAAAGTAATAATAACAGGCCACCTAACTTTAGAAGTATGAGTGCTTTTGGCACTGTAATACATAACTTATTTACAGAATGGTATGTGGTGAAGGCAGCTTTAGACTTTCAAATTCAGAACCTAATGTGAAATGACTTCTGGGCAATTACTCTGTGAACTTCCGTTTTACTTTTTTGTTTTGTGATGTAGATCTTATTTCTTTATGGTGAAGCACAGATTGGAGGAAATCTGAAAAATAGTTAACTGAAGGACCTGTTTAATTAGGTACACAAAAAAAGAGAAATAGAAAATTGTACAGAGAGCTAAAGGGAGATGGAAGTGAAAATACTAATATAAAACCTTGGGGTATATGCTTTATGACTTCTCTTGAGGTGTGGTCAGAGTGAGAGCTGAGACATCCTTCATAATAAAAGATGAAGTTTCTGTAGGATCTGACTTTTTAATTTGTAGGCAAGAATGCCCCCTGTCCTGCCTGCATAGGTTTACATTTCTGGTTGGAAAAAGGTTGTCTCGAGCAWCCTTGGAAGGAGCAGTCTGTGCTGCCTCTTCAATAATTGTTACTCTTGATGCTAGAGAAGTGTTAGAGGGATGCTTTTTTCTGTTTGCTTACCTTTGCTCTGCAGGATTTGTGTGTTTGGAGCTGAACATTTGGTTTGTCTCTTTTTTTCTAAAGAAGGCAATGTCTTATGTACAGTGTCATGAAGGGAAGATAAAGGAACCCTTTCTCCACATGAGGGACACAGTATATTTCTCTGTTCATTTGCTCACCTTTATGAGAGGAATCTGAAGAGTYGCAAGAGCGCAGTCTCTTTTCTGCTTCTGTTCTTGATCTCTTGTTTTTTTACTTCCAAAAATTCTCTGAGATATCAGCTAAGAATTCTTTTTTTGAAGATGGAATGCTGCTGTAATCTCAGGTGATTCCTTGTTTAACTGATGTTTTGGTCTTGAAGCACTGACATGCTATTTTCTTCTGTTGAAAAAGGCCATGACCTACTTACTCAAAAGGCRCTTAGAACCTTGTTTTGTTCTGACTATTTTGATACTTTGTTTTTTGATACTTGGATTGTTACCAATGAAACTTTTCAGTGCTACTTTGTTTATCAGCTGACACTGTACATGTTTCTGAACACCAGTGTAGAAAGGGCAGGTCRTTAGGAAAGTTCTCTTTCACCAGCTCCTCCTTGATATGCAAATAAGGCCAAACTCTCCGCGAAGTCAAAACTTTGCTGTGTACAAAAACTTCTAGGCTACAAGTCTCTTTATGAGGAGCTAGTGTATCACAGCTGTTGCTCAAGAGAATTTTACACATTTTTGTTAAAAAATTGCTAGCACCCACATACTTGGTCAACGTATCACTCACTTTATGCTTCAGTTGCATGAAAGAACAGCTCATGCCAGTGTTCAGAAAATGCTCTTTGGTCATGTTCCTTTCTTGCTGGTGCMCTGAGTAGTGCTATTGCAGCTTTATTTGATGCTGTCTCAGGTGAGCTTTATTCAGTGTCTTTAGAAGTGGGGTCAGATCTTCATGGAATGGGAATAAGCATTTACTTCTCAGAGGGTTTGCAATTGTTTCTAAGTAATCCTCATGCTTAGAACATGACAGTTTGGCGTTTTTTTCATTATGATTTAGCTGGCATCCAGCAACTGGAGGATTCTCTGTCCTCTCATATCCTTCACTGCTTCAAACACAAAAGGCATTACATCACTTTTCTCTACATAAACAATTTTTAAAAATCATCAATGTCAGAGAACTGCTGTTCTAACACATGGAAACCTTTTGTGCTTTTTATTTGTGCCTCTCATATCTTGACTGGTGAGAAGTGCAGGTAATTCCTTAAGCTATACTAACATTCCATGTACAGATTTGTTATGTGAATTAACCAAGTGCAGAAAACCCAAGAAAAAAATAATAGTCTGAGATTAGGGACATGTTGTAACATAAAGTCTCGGTTTTTATGTGGTGAAGAAATCAATCCCTATTTTTGATTGTGTTGTGTTGTGATTATTTTACTAGTGTGGCCCTGGGACTTGGTATGGTAGCGCACATTCTGTGTYTGTAGGGTTTGGTGACAATGCTGAGTTGTCACCAAGCTTCAGCCRGTGGAAGAGGCAGAGCTCTACACACATGTGGTGGGGACAAATGCAGCATAAGCTGAACCCAACCAAGAGTGTTTTCTTTGTTTTTCRTAGTATATTAGATTGATGGGTAAGTTATAGCTAGTCTCTGTGATGAGAAAAATGGGGTTTCTTCATGTTTTTTTTCCTCCTTTTTAACCCAGAAAGCTTACTGCAGATGATTCCCTAGTGGCTTCTTCAGTGTTAGTCCTTTTGATATTACATTACAATATGTAATTACAGCCCTTTTGATGTTACATTTTGATATTCTTAATAGTTAGTTGTTGTTAGTCTTAGTTTAAATGGGAAAGTCAAAAACAATTGTTTCAGAACTTTTTCAACTTTTTCCTTTTATAAAAATAACTTAGGTTTTTAAGTTTGTAATATGAAACAAAAAAGTGGTCCCTATTCTCCTGTTGTGGTCTTCTAAAATTTGATTTGACTGTTGTTTTTATATCATATATGTGTTATAGTGATACTGTATATTCATGTTCTTTTATAAAAGCTCAAAATCAGAGATTCCTAACAAGTCTGGAATCTGTGGCTGTACTTGGGGTAATATTKCATAGCATATGTCCTTCCTGCAATGCAGTGATTGCTTCTTCAATAATTAGAGATTATCTTGTGATTATTTWTTTCTTGTTTGCTACAGATAAGGTGTGACACTTATTAGGTTTTTTCTCATGGATGAGATACTATGATCATTTGTCTGGGACCACTTCCATTCTGCTTTGTGTATTCCTGTTGTTTATTTCTATTTAATTTGTTTAATTTCATGTCGTTTAGAATTTTACTAGAAAATTCAGCATGGCTCAGTATTTCCAAGCTTAACTGTGTTTGCTGTGTGCAAAGTTTCTTTCTGTTTCTGAAAATCTTAAAGCCTGTAGAGACAGAAGTTGCTACAAACCAGAGCAGCAAGCTAATGAAGATGGACAAAATAAAAGGCTCCCTCTCCTTCCAGTGGGAAATTTATTGTATTTAAGCAGCCTGC
>JACDOX010000004.1:3747772-3803736 GCA_014549065.1 Cardinalis cardinalis
GAGTTCTTACTTGTAGAGAGTGGCATTCAGATGGTCCTTTCACTCTACCTTTTAATCCCTGAGAATCTCAGATGAAAACACCCAAAACACTGCTGATACCATCAACACATTAGAGTGTGATAAGGAACCTTCGGGCCTGTATCTCACCTATGTGTAACRCACAAGTTCTAGACATTTGCATCCTTACTTAAAACTTGTTTTGACATCTTCAGGCAAACAGCTTTTTCTTGTTTCGATGCCTGTCATAGAAAAATGAACTCTGAGTTTGTGGAATACAGTCATTTTTGAGAAGCTCCTAAAAAGCTCATGTTGACAGAGCAGTTACTTGAAGTATCTTTTGCTGATTTRAATGTCCTGGCCATTCTTTGAGTCCTTTCTGCTGTCTCTGGTATTTCAGAATTGAACTCTTGGTAGAAATGAAAATTTGCTTCATATTTTCTTGCGATAATTAGACTCTTAAATTGTGCTCATGATCTTCCCAGTCTTCCCTGCCTTTTGTGTTTATGAGCTCACAGCTGAGGTCAGGGGTGCACTTTCCAGGTTGGTTTGAACTAGTGTGCTGAAGCATCCCTGGCATGTTTGCAGGCAGGAGATGTGTTCTCCTAGGTGATCTACAGATTTCTGCTGTGCAGTTGCTTGGCTAAGAGCAGCATGTGATTATAATTGTTGCACAAGTTGCATTTTCATCAAAGGTGTGGTTATATTCTCTGGGATTCCTTATGTTCTCCTTGTTGGTCTATCTGGAACTCTCCCCTGTGTTGGCTTTTAACTCAGCTATTAGTTTCTTGAGGCARGGCATTTATTGCATTGCTTGTAGTGCTTTTTTTACATTCTACACCTATCTTGATTTGACAATACGAGAAACCTCAGCAATTGCAAGCAAAGTTTAATCTTGTACTGCTGGAGAGAAATCTGATTACTTTTTCTAGAAGCTCCCTTTTCAAAGACTCTCTCTTATTACATATGTTTCTTCAGAAGTAACCAGGTCTGCTCAGGCATCATCTTAATCATTAAAAACCTTTCCAACAACACTAGGTCAACAAAAAATTAGGCAAGCTTTAAATATGTGCTATCATTTGAYGCAGACCTTCCAAGTATGATTCTCAGCCTAGAAATCACCAGACTGTATTTTTCTTCATGGTAAAGGAAGAAGGGTGGAATTTTTGTTTTTCTTWACCACATAGGTATATGGAATCTTTAGTATCAGAGAAAATTGAGTTCCTGTCTGTCTTCATGGGACAGAGAGAAATTTAATAGGAAATCTGAGTCCATGGCTGAATGGAGAAACTCACTTAATGTCCTCCTTTTCTTCAATTACTAGAGAAAATACAGATGTTGCTGACTCTTATTCAGGCTTTGCCTGGCGCTCCTTGCTGGAAACACTGAGGCTTTCTAGCACATTGCTGATGAAACCTTCTAGTCAAAGCATTCTCAGTGTGACATCTTTGATCAGGTTTTATTACATATCTGCAAGACTGGAGGACAAACAAAGTACTACCTGAATTCATTTGATTCTACTTGATTTTTTGAGAGCTGCTTAATTAACTCAGAGTGTGGGGCAGGCAGAAATCCTTTGACTTCTTTAAAGGTATTTATTGGGATTCAGTTTCTCTTTGTTTTGGGTTAAATRGCTTATTGAACATTGTAAGCTTGAAACAGATGCAGGCGACCTTCCTAGGGAAACTGATTGTGATACATATCCTCAAACCAGGACTGACTGTAAAAATGCCTTTCTTATGAAAGATTTTCAGGTGGATTGCCATAACAAAAGAATGTTCCAGAACAGAAGAATGAAATTCTTTCTGAAGCCTCTTGGAAATTCAGACTTTTTTGATCCTGATGTGAATTCTTCACTCCCATTCTGATTACCTGCAGCCTCTTTAAGTGTCACAGTGTTGATCCCAGAGGAAAAGATCATTTCTACTTGTAGTAATGGGGTAAGAGCATGGGAAGGATTTACCATGCCTACACAYGGGAAAGATTTGCCAGCCCTGACTCAGAGCAACTGCTATTGCCTGCTCTTGTTTGTGGTGCCACCAAGGCAGAGAACATCATCAAATCAACCTGACAAACTTGAGTTTTTCCAGATAAACCAAGAGCTAACTTCTTTGAAGTTAGATTGGTGGGCTATTGATGAGATGTAAACAGTATGACAAGGACAGTGGAAAGTTGTCACTGGTTTTGTTGTTCATCAGCATTTGGTATGCAATGTAAGCTTCACAAGATTGTGAAATCATGCTACGTGTCTTTCATTTTCTCTAGTTTATTACAAAGACTGAGAACTAGCTACTGGCTGCTGGAGCTGGTTATTGCACTGCAATTTGATGAGCCCAGATCTCCAGATACATTATTTTTTTCAAGAGCTTTGCTGCTGCTAGATAATTCTCTCTCCAGGGTCCAAAAGRAGAAGTCAATAACAGACCCATTCTGCTAAAAGTTGATGGTCCAGTGTGTGTGCTAGATTAGTGAAAAAATAGCCTTTGAGTTTCCCTAAGGATACTTTGAGTGGGTACATGGCAGTGTCTAAGCAAAATGTCAGGTGGTGATCTGGATGTGTTCGAGGAAGGTGATGTGCCTTGCCAGCACTGAGTATTTGCTTAGAGAATCGACCTATGTGAGAGCATGTGACAGTGGGACTACAGCTGTTACTTTGCCATGAGTAGACATTCATTTTGTGAAGTAATGAAATCTTTTCTTAATACTATGTCTCTCTTATGAAAACTGTTAATTTTAGGGTAGAGCTGTCCACTCTCCTGTATTAGTAGTTTGATGTGCCATATGCTCACTACTCTTTATGTTTTAGTCCATGTTGGTTTTGGGTTCTTTTTCCTTTGGACATAAGAGTTCTGCAATTCTCCCATTCTATTATAAGGTACTTAGAGAACAGCCTGATGTAGGATAGGAAAATTTATCTGTGCATMCCTGAAAATGTTCATTGTGAAATGGAAGTTATGGCCAATGTGGATTAATTTTCTTGATTTTCCCTTTTTTCCTTTTTTTTTTTTCCAAATACCAAACTTCTTAGCCTTACTTATGCTGTGTGCAGTGTTTTAATGAAAATCCCTGCATTTTTTTCACTTTCTGTTATGATGGAAAACATTAAAGCATTTGTTTCTGTTGTAAGTTCAAAGTAGTGGTGTCTGGTAGGGGAAGCCAAGATGCTGAAGTACTGGGGAGCAGATAAAGTGCTTCTGAGATTCATATGGCAAGACAAGAAGTCTGAGAGAAATCCTTGAAGCTGGGACTAGGCTGATGAGAAATAGATGGTGTGCATGTGAAAGTCTCTGGATTAGTATCAAGGTAAGCATGTAGTCAAAGGGAGTAGCAGTAGTAACTGCTGGAGGCTTTCTTCTTTAGGAATTAGCTAGACTTGAGGGAGGAAAAACCTTGAGGCTGAAGGATCTCCAGTCACTGAGTGAGGACCAATGCAGATCTAAAAGAGCATGTTTCTGTTTTCAGGCCTTTAGGCAAGTTTGGGCGTGCTGAAGATGTAAGGAATGTAAGACTTGGTTCCCACAGATTACTCAGTTGGCAGCAGGTTTCCCTGTCACTTGGAGGAGATCTGGGGTCTGTGTGTGRAACTAAGGATGTGATTGTATGGTAGTTCTGTGCATGCCTTGAACTTCTGTCTGTCACTGGACCAAAGAGGAGAAAGRCTTTCCAGTTCAGCAGTTTGGAAATTCTGGCATCTTTTGCAAAGAACTCTTTCAAATATTATTTGAATTTTCTACTTTCTCTTCTAATTTGTCAGTGAATTACTTGTAAAAGGAACATTTTGCTTGCCTAGGCAGATAAACACAGTAAAATTTAAAWTTTTTTAGTAATTTGTAATACTGTAATTTGGACAGGCTTGATATTAGAGAGTCTGAGTGGTGGGGTTTTTTCCTTTTATTTTGTAGGAAATAAGAGGTCAGAGGACTCTCTTTGGCTTACATGGCAAGAGTGTTCCTTGTGTACTTAGACTAACATGCCATCATTGTGAAGATATCAGCAATCCATTTGTTTCATTACCTTACCTGTGAGCTGCTAGATAAACTTGGTCACAGATAACACTAACACAAGTGACTGTGAGTCTACAACTTGTTTTGCTGTTCAGTGGAGAAAATATGCTAAGGTCATGAATTAGTGTGAGTTTACCAGGAGTAAAATTCATCCATAGGATATTTATCAAATCTTGGGAAAATGTAAGTATCATAAATAATTTTTTCAGCCTTTTTCTTGCTTGTTAAATACTTCTGACAGATGATGTTGCCCTCTTGCTGTGCTCAGGAATTGCTTTAGTAACTTTGATTTTAATTCCTGTACTGTATGTGTGTCTTTTTTTTTTTCCTCACAGATGGGAAATACTTTGGTCTGAGGCACCTACGAAGGTGAATGGTCCTCAGGCTCGGCAGTTCACACCTTGTATCAAGCAGATAAACTTTCCCACAAACTTGATCCGACTGGAAGTGAACAGCTCTCTTCTGGACTATTACACTGAATTGGATGCTGTAGTACTACATGGTGTGAAAGAGAGGCCTGTGCTTTCACTTAAGACTTCAATGATTGATATGAATGATATAGATGAAGATGAGGATGAAGAAAAATTTGCCTGTGGAATGGATGCCCTTAATAAACAGTTCAGCATTGTTACCCTCAGGGAATGGCCAACTAATGGATATTTTGATAAACTGCCTTATGAGGTAAGAAAAACATTTTTATTATCAATCACTGTCTTGATTGTTAAGGGTGCAGAGGTGCTTTACCGAGTATTGGTCAGGGTTGTTGTTTTTTCTCAGTTCCTTGCATTCCTTGTGAATCTCCTGCATTTACTGCCTGAATTCTGTATATCTGTCTGCTTCCATGGGTGGATGTTAAGTATTTTCATAGTTATTGCACTCTTACTTCTCAAGGATCTTTGCACTCACACACAGGTTTTACACCAGAAACTCTAGCCTTGAATTTCCAGCTCTTGAACTTAAAAGCTTTTAGCAGTTTTCTGGTAGGTTTTTAGTCCTCATACTTGACAAAGAAAATACTCAGAAGAGATATGAAAAGATTCAGTCAGCATCTGGAAGTGGAAAGAGCTTGCAATAGGCTAAAAGTTTGTTTTCCTGTTTTCTCCCTTACAAAACTTACAGAGCTTTGTTCTTGAAAGTGCCATAATATTTTTGTATTATTATTAAATGAGCTTTTTCCATCCAGCTAAGTTTTGAATTTTGGTGCAGGTAAAATAAGTTATAGCTGGACTTCAGTACACTCTCTTCTTTTTATGCTTGCTACTTTTTATTCTGTCATTAGCACAGAAAACAGTTGTGAATAAACTCCTTTCAGCTCCCCTGGCAGCACAATGGTTGCAAGTGTGCTCAGAGTCTGTAGATGAGTATTTTCCTTCCTCTAATTTCCAGTATAATGAAATTGTGGAGTATGATTGTTGACTTCCATGTGCAGGCCAGGCAATTCTCAGTGGGATACAGCTGTTTGTGAAGGCTGGTACCCTGACTGGAGTAAGAAKTGAGAGATGAAACAATTCTCTTCACCTCTCCTGGAATAACCTGTTGGCACCTCGTGGAAAGGAGCCTTTGCTTGCTGGTCAGACTTGGGCAGAGACAGGATTGTTCCTGCTCTTCAGTGTGCTGCAGTCTGGCAGGGGCAGCAAGTGTTCATGCAGTGGTAGCTCAGCAGATGCTCAGGGTGCTTGGGGCTTGAACCAGACTCGCTTTTGAAAGGGAGGGTGAGGTGTGCTGCCATGGATTGAAGGGTGCTTGCAGAAATGCCTGATCTAATCAAGTAGTATTTTGGTCTTACCACATCTTTTGCCTCGAAGTACCCCAGTTTGACAAATGAAGGCTGTGCTKGGGTGACCGTGTGCCCTAGTAGCCTGCAGGAATTTGCTGTGCTTGTGAAGAGGGAAGAGAAAGAAAGAGAATGTAACAACTCTTGCTGTCTTCTCTTGAAACCAAACCTCTTGAGTTTGGTTTGGGGTTGTTTTTTTGTTGATGCAGTGGAATAGTAAATAAGGAAACTAATTTTATCATGAGTTAGCTCTAGTAGTGTTTGGTTGGTTGTTTTTTTCCCCGGAGTACACATGGTGTTTAATATATTTTACTGTTGATGCTTGCATGGCAGTACTGAAGTAAAGAAAGTACTTTGCATAATTGTTTGAAAGTTTGAAAACATGTTGGTTTTAGTAATTCAARGAAATTAATTGTAGATAAAACTTCATTTAAATGTAGGAATTTTTCTTGTTGAARAGGCTGGATAAATTGATTTGTAATATACTAAAATACCAGAGAGATTGATTAATCTTTTTTCTTTCCCACATGATCGTAGGATCATGAAGATTGCAAAAGACCTCCAWGATCATTGAATCAAACCATAAATGGTTGATTACACATATTAAAATTTTAATTTAGGAAGTATTTGTGTAGTCTTGTCGCGCCTATGAACTTCTGTCTCCATGTACTTTATTTTGTTTTTCTGCTCTTCTTTTTGTCTACCAKCTTTCTCTTTTATCCATTTTTTAACATGTTTGGTTTCATGAATAAATTTATATGGTCTGTCAATACCAAGAGCATCTTTTTTTCTTCTGCCTTGGTTTAAAGAAACTGAAAATATGGGTGGAATATTTTTCAGAAAACTATAAAAGACTATTTTTGTACTGGTTTTGTGACAGCAGAAATCCCAGTTTCCTACTTTCAAATCCAGTTGGAAGGGTTGGGCATCAGAACAACAAAAATGTTGTATTTGGTGGTGTGTCAGTTTTTATCGCATTGGATATGGAAGCAGTACTCTGCATGCTCTATTTAAGACTGACAAATGTCAGCTTTTTAGGGGAAGTGTTCAAACTGTGGGTGAAGCAAGGCAATTGCTGACTTGTTCTGGTTTTGATTGATGCATTGCATGAAAAATTGCACCTTTTCTGTAGGTCTGTATTGATTGTCAATGTGTAACTGCCCTAAGTTTTCATAAACGTGCCTGTTCCTTATTAGAGCTGTTTGAAGCTTTTTCATACTATCCTCTGTAATTCACAAAATATACAAGCTGAGTGGTTTTTGCTAGTAGGCAGCAGCTCCTCCAGCCTTTTTTTTTTTTGCCTTTGTATTTCTGAAACTTCCATAGACTATCCTTTCATAGGATATGTTGTTCCTCAAAATGGCATTAGGAATGGTTTGCTGCAGTATAAACTCCAAAGGCATTTTAGGTTTGCTCCTGTCTAAAAAAGAGAAAAATGCTCAGCTTCCCGGGACACAGACTTCTGTAGAAGAAACTGTAAAGTTTTAGATGACCTAGTGAGAGAATTTTCCTTCCCTAACCTTGGATGGTGTTGAGCAGCTGTTAATTAGCTGTGAAGTACTTGTACTACCTGTGGTCTCTTCTCCAGAACTATCCTAAAACTGAGGAAGGATTTGAGAGGAGAGACTTCATGCCCTTGTCTCCCTTCCCAGATCATTGACCATCTTGTGCYACTTGTAGAGTGGAAGGGGTAAGGCCTTAGTCTGAGTTGGCTTTGCAGGAATACTTCAAGTCTGAAGGCCTGACCAAATTCARAGCTTTTGGGAAAGCTGAGGAGTACCTGCACAGCATCCATGTTGTACATTTGAGACTCACCAAAATGTGCAGGCTACTAAAAACCCAGCTTATTTTTCTCCAGAGAGGAGARTCAGAAGGCTCTGCATGCTCCAGTCCAAAATATACTTTTGTTAAAAATTTTGGTATAGAAAGGTATAAATGACATCTTTGTCATTCCTTGAAGCTGATTTTTCCAAAAGCTGCCCACGGGCTTTATGAGGGGTTCATGTCTGCTGGTGTTCACATGCACTAATAAATGTGTGTTTGCTGGTGCAAGGTGTACTGTGTGGAACCAGGGATGTGTGTTTTCTTAAACTATGCTGAGAAATGTCAAAAGCCCTAAAATACCATCTTCTTCATGTCTTCTCTCTTTGTCTCTTTGTGCACATATCCTTTGTCCTTTACCTGAGCATGTTTTAATATCAGCTCTAATTAAATGGATTCTAAGCTGTAGCAGCTCTAGCTGCAAGAGTCAAAAAATTGCAAGTTGTTAATTTGTCAGTTTCTGAATGAGTGCTTTGCATAGGCCAGTGTATTTTTTTTATTGGAAAACTATTTCATCTTCATGAGGAAGAACTGAAAAAGGAAGTTTGTAGAAAGTATGAGTATTGTAGGTTGGACCAGCATCCAGACATTCTTTACTGACAAAACCAAGTTGGGCRTTATTGTGCTCTAGCAAGAGAAAGTATTTTGTAAGTACAAATGGTTGTTGCTTGCTGTTTTTCAAGAAAAAATCTTAAAAAGTCAGAGAAACTTCTGGTTCAGTAAATAAAGTTTTGCCTCCTGTACTGGGGAGTGGAAATTCTGTGTGGGCTTACAGGCAAACTTTGTAGTAGGTGAGAAGCTCTTTTTTTTTTTTTAAGGTATTTTTTATTTGGTAGTTCAAAAAATACCCCTGGTTTAAAGCTGGAATGTGCCATATTTTCCCTGGAAATGGGAGAGGAGGTACTCTTGTACTCTTAGTCTATCATAGCCTAAAAAGGCAATCAGTGTTGTATAAATTATATTTTGTTTTCTTTCTGTTTTTTTTTTTTCCAATAAACTTTGTTTTTACTGATTGATTTATAAGAAAGTGTGAAATAATAACGATTGTCATAATTTTTCACAGTAAAAACTGTGAAACAAATCACAGTAAAAACTGTTGTTTGTGAGAAACTACATTATGAGATTAGCTTTCAGAGCAGATACTCATTTCTGTAGCATTCTTGGAATCACCACGAACACAGCATAGCACAGTACAGCACATCATGTCACGTACTCATTATGATATCAAATTGTACTTTATGCTAGGGTACACAGACACAAAAAGTGTGTTCCTGACAGACACCAGACTCCAGGCTAATGGTGATTAATGGTTATTAGCCTGTACATTTTGAACCTGTTATTTTTGTTTAATCAAAAGCCAGGAAAAAGCACTTTATAACATAATATCATAGGAGTGACATTTCATGCTGTGTTTTCATTCCATATATTATGAAGTAGCGCAATTTCAGTAAAAAATAAAGATGGAGTTTTTTGGTTGAGACGTGGGCAATTTCATCTCGGATGTGGAAAAACATCCTGTGTGTTACAAAATACTCATTGAAGTCATCAGTTAGTGTAAATGGACATTGTTCAGTCGTTTATAGTTTCATTCACCATTCTCTGTATTGTTCAGAAGTTACAAAATAGCTTTTTTCTCATTGAATGAAGTTTGTATTACTTTGCTTTTATCAGATATTATGTCATATTAATTGTAGACATAAATTCTGCTAATTGTGCAGCCTCTGCTGACCTTTCAACTCTRGGAACTATGGGAGAAAAATCTGAGGGAAAAGGCATTAATAAAATAGATATTTAGCTGACATACATAGTGTGGATTAGCTGAAATTTTGCAAAAATCAAGATATTAACTTGGGATTATGTCTTTAGCTCCTATTTATTTTGGATATTTTAGGTTTCAAAATGWCAGCAGGTTCCTAAATGTCAGTTGGGTGCAAACTTTGCTGATTATAATGTAACTGCAGTTATTATATGTGCATATATATTTTTTTATATATGCTGTTACATTGAAATGTCTGTGCTGGGCCTCTGCATCAATCTGAGTTCCAGAGACCTGCAGAGACAAAAGCCTGGGCTGTTTTTAGGGGAAAGGACAAGCAAGGAGAAGAGAAGATGAAAGGCTTGAAACCAAGTATGAAAGAAACTGGAGTATATCAAACACTRTATTTTTGCACTGGAGTTAAACTAAAATGTTTTAAGATACGTAGATCTTGTTGGAAATCTAAATACTAAATCTGGAGCTGAGTAGGAAGTAACATTTTCCATTTTGCAGGAAGTTGAATTGTTTTGTTGTTCCAAAAATGAAGGGGGGAGGAGGGGAGGTGGAAAGTAGCTGCATAATAAAGTGATGCATTGGAAGTACAATCTGTTTGGATCTCCCAAAAAGCTCCATTTTCGTTTTACGACACGGATTTTATTCTGATTTTTGGCGGATTTTTCTTATGAATCCTTCTAAGACATTAAAATGAAACGTTGGTGTTTTGAAAGGACCACAGGATTCTCTTCCTTTAGAGTTGATTTGTGAGTTGTAGTTTTTTTAATTTACACTGATTCATTTCAGTGAGTTACTGTTTCCCACTCTGCTTGATAACAGTCAGTTTAAGTTATATAACTTGAGTGCAGGTACTTACATCTGCTAGAGACATCTCTGGTAAAGTAAACATTAATTTTTAGATTTCATTTTTCAAGTGCATTTTCTCTCAGTTCCTAAGCTAAAGGAGATTTCTTTATTTTGTCAGGCGTTTTTATTTCCTAAAGAGAGTATTTATGTCTGTGTTGATCATTCCTTGGAAAGGAAAACAGAGAGGAGGGATATTTCTTAGTTTCCGAGTGTGACATAAGTTATTACAAAAACTGTTACAGTGATGCTAGTCAGAAAGGCTGGTGATTATTCTGAAGCTGAGATGATTCAACTGATACAGTTAAAAGGGGATTTTGCTGTTCAGATTTTTCTCTGGTGTAGAACAAAAATGCTCTCACAGTATTACAGCAAGGAGATCGTAGGAGATCTGATTATGTTGAATTTTTTACCTGGTTGCATAGTCCAGAGGAGAGGATATAAGATAGAAGACAAAACACTGATTTTTAAAGCAGTGAGAAGAAGAATAAATCTGAAATTGATTTAGGGTGTGGGGAAACTGGGACRTGATATAGTTTTTCCATGTACTTTGCAAATATCTCCCATCTTAAAAACMAAATACAGAGAAGAAGGAGGATGCCAGTTCTGTGTTCTGCTCAATGAAAGAGCAGACTTAGTGAAAGGAAATATATAAACATAGTGTTTACGTATATATCACTGTTTAAATTAGCATGGTAAAGAAATTTTTGATTTGAAAGCTTCCTGTCACTTTCATATGCTGATCTGCTTTTTCCTTTCTTGTTTAGCATGTTGTCAAATTGAGAAGGCAGTGCAGTTCTATTTAATAGTTAATTGATTTATTTGAGAAGTTACTTTTAAGTAAAAGGTTTTACTTTCCTTGACGTTAGAATGCATTTTCTTATTCCTTTGCAGTTTTCCCTGAATGTTTTAAGTGCTATATGACCATCTGTGACTTTTTTCCCCCTGTTTTTTAATATAGCTCATCCAGTTGATTTTGAGTCACCTTACAGTACCAGACCTGTGTAGACTAGCACAAACTTGTAAGCTACTGTATCAACATTGCTGTGACCCTCTGCAGTACATTCATCTCAGTTTACAACCTTACTGGGCAAGGATTAATGACACATCCCTGGAGCACCTACAGTCTCGCTGCACACTCATCCAGTGGCTGAATTTATCTTGGACTGGAAACAGGGGAGCCATCTCTGTTTCTGGATTTAGCAGGTCAGTGTCAAATGTACAGAAATGTTTTGACAAGCTCTGTTTGCAGAGCTGCTGCACAGTAGCTTCACTAAGTATTTGAAACTTTATTAAAAGGCAAAAAATGTATTGGATCTACTGTAAAGGGTGGGATTGTTATGATGTAGAARAAAGGAACAGCTAAAACAGTAAGAGATACTAAATATAGCAGCAGAAGTCCATAGCAGTCTGAAGAATCTGCATGTTCCAAGCTGCTTGTGACTGAAGGGCTTCTTCCAGGGGGAGCAGTGTTCTACTTCYTTCTGGGCTTCTGAAACACTCTGCWAGAACTGAGCTATCAAAAATCCATCTCGCAAGGAAAGTGTTTGTGGCTGTTCTTTGTACAGATGAGTCATCAGTAGGACGGTATTAGAATGGCTGCAGTAATAAACTGATTGCATGCTCACATGATATGAGCCAAGTAATCACTGGAGTCCAATGTAAATGCAAATATTTTCATAAAAGTGATTTAAAACATTAGCCCTGCTGGAAAACAGGGGGGTTGCATGTGCATATTCCAATGAGCTGAAAATATGATTGTGGTGTAGGTCATTAAAATAGCAAATTTGCAGGGATTCTTCTCTGTATAACAGCCATGTTCTCTGCTTTCTTAAGATATCATTTATTGCTTCTTTGCTCATTTGCATTAGTTAAACAGCTTCTATCAATGCATTTCATTTAAGCAAAAGTTGTTGCTTCAACTAAGGGGTAATCAGCAATGGCAGGTGAAAGCAGAAATTGACTGATAAGAAACAGAAATGTTTAATATATCTGAAAAAGTTGTCTTAACTCCCATTTGTTTTTTGAATAAAAGGTTAACTCAAGTATGCAGACATTTTCTTTCCTTTTGTTCCTGAGTTCCTTACCTGAGGAAGTAAAATATTTTGAAGAAATATTTTGTCAAGATGGGAATGTCTCTTCTAYTTTTCCAGACCCTCCAGTATAATGCAAGAATCCTATACCACTTTTGTGCTTATTGGTAGGGAGAGAAAATATACATTGGCTAGTTGTTGAATTGGGTACAAAAATTTCTCCTAAATTTGGATTTTGTGTTAGATACTTTATGCAGAGGATAAATATGCAAGCTTTAATTGGGAATTCAGCTCTGAAATCATGAAGTGCCTGCTTTCTGATGCTTAGCTATTAAGTCTGTCTTTTGAAAACTTAGCATATGTGAATCTTTGTGGCAACTTTTTTCATTTCCATGATTTATTGGGTTTTTTTAGTATACAGTACTGCGAAAAGTCTTCGTAGTATTGTAAGAAATTATTGCCAGATTCAGAGACTTATAAACTTTACCAGTCAGGAACTGGCATTTCTGACTTCTACTTAGTTGAAAATTACTTTACTATTACTATTTTTTTTTCTTCAGTGCTGAATTACTAGTAACACGTATGTGTATACAGTGTTTTTAAATAATAGATATTCATTATCTGTCTATTAATAATCTGTGAGTAAATGTTTTCTGTTTCTATTTCTTATAAGGAATTATATTTCTTTGTAACAAATGGGAATAAAGATTTGACATTGTTGAAATTCTGAAATTAGCTTTCAGAAATAGTGTTTCTTGGAAGAGATGGATGCCGTCTGGGAATGGGAGGTGCAGTTCAATCGTAGATTTTAGAAGCAAAGTTATAAGCTAAATAATTTGCATGTCTAAACTGTGCTTATCATTTTCCCTTGTGGAACAAAGTTTCTGCACTGTAACTACATCTGGTTTTAAACTTTTTTCTGTTAAAGAAGTGATTTTGCAACCCTTTCTTCTGTAAAAGCCTTTTCTAGTAAAATCCCCAACCTAAGTTTTTGTTTTGATGGTCTTCATCAGCACGTTTGTCAAATTTGCTGGCCTCCAGGAGAGGAAAATTTGCTGCTCATTTGCTATGAAAGTATCTACTAATAGAGGAGAATCATTAGAACAAGACTTGCTTTTCACCATTTTTCCTTTTGTCCAAAACCAGGATACATATATTTTTGCATTTTTCTCAGCATTTTGAGTTACAGTTGTCAGTATTGAATTCAAAACTGGTAGAGTTGGTTTAATTCTTAGAGTTGTACAGTTCAAGTTATGATTTCTACAAGTCAGGGTATGTTCAAGTGCTACTCTTGCTTAAATCCTATTTTGGAAAATATCTTTCAAAAATGTTTTTATCTGTTGTTTCTTACGACAGTCTTAAAAGTAATAGCTTGTATAAATTTGTCATTTTAAAATGTTCATATATGCATGAAATGATTGAAAATACTAAGAAATTATTGGAAACACATATTTTCTTCAGAAATGTATTATAGTGAAAAGAAGTTAAAAGCAATTTTAGGAAATGTGACTGGAGCAAATGCTGTATTATCATGAGAAGACAGAATGCTTCAGGCATATGAACATCCCGAGGCAAAGCTGAAGGTATTTTAACTTATTGATAACATCTACTCCTTAGGGCTAAAAATTACTATCATAAATTTTTCATTTCAGCATATAATATAAATTAACTAAACTTTATATTGGATTGAACTAAAAGKGTACAAAAAAGTGAAAGGAGCATCTGAGCAGTCTCAGGAGCCTGAAATGTAAAACGACAGGGAATARGCAAAGATTTCACAGCAAGCATTACATAAGCAGCTCTGCATTTCTCTTGGCTTTAGAGGTCTGGTGCATCTCTTCATGCCAGGGGGAAATATCAGTGTGGGAGRGTGGGACCTATATAGGAAGAGTGAGGGGAGTGGATTGGAGGAGTAGTAAATATTGAGATGCTGGATAAATGCTCTGAGGTTTAAACAGCTCAAGGACAATGACAGTTTAAAAACAGAGTTCTGCATGCAGATTTCCTTGGATCACTGATAATGTCATTATCTTGTTTAAACTCTTTTTCTTTAAATATCTGAGGAATTAGGATTTTTATTTACATCTGACATTTTACACTGTGAAAATAAATTAATAGTGTTTTATTTTCAGGTTTGTGATGCAGTRTTTGCATGACAAGCACATCCAGGAATATTTCTTTAACAGTTTTGTTGTTGTTGACGATTGAAGGCTTTCATTGCCTTTAGTAGAAGTGTGTTCTAACAATATTTAATTTGGTGAGACTTTGCTAGAAGTCAAACTAGCAGGAGGGTCAGAGAAATTCCTGAAATATGCACCAAACAGTCGTAGTAAATGGGAGTAATGTGTGACTTTACAGGGATTCTTGATTTAACAATCAGGTCTGTCTCTTGCTTTAATTTCCAGAAGTTTTTAGTAAAACTAGGGTTGGCTGAGAGTAAGTTATAACATTTTTTGCATGTTTTTCTTGATAGAGTTTATCTGTGTTGAGAAAAGCRCAAGATCGGATACTTGATATTCCTACTTGATACCTACTTACATGCCATGGTTTAGGATTTACTTACCAAAAAGGAAGAGTAATACATGCTAGAGTAGGAAATAACATTGTACCAATTAGAATAGCTAGAGGAAGGGAAAGTGACTTAATTTTAAAACCAAATTACCTTACAAAGTCTCACTCTTAGGCATGAATACTTGCATGTGCCAAGAGAACCAAGATGTGTGTCCAAATCAATTTGTCTGGCATGTGCTCTCACCATCCTGTGCTGCTCTATCCTTCATCTCCTAATCTGTGTGCCCTGAGAAACTGCCTGCACAAGTGTTCAGGGATATCATTGACCTGCTAATCTGACTTCCACCAACACACAACTCTGTTCCAGCCCTTGTGATGCCATTTGTTCTTTCTCCTTCTCCTACACCTCTGTGTACCCAGTTCTTCTCCACTCATACCAGCCTTAACACTTTAGTTACAATTGCCTGTGCTAAATGCTGCTGCTGTCATATAACATGGCAGTCTTGAGAGGAAAAGCATCACTGTGAATTTAAAAATATATGAACAGGTCTTTAGGAAGGATATTAAAATGGAATTCCACAAACCATTTTATTAAATGCAAAACTGTAATTGTAAGGCAGAAAGTCCTCTGTGAGCTTGTGCAAGTAATCATATAGATAGAACTAAGTAAAAAAGAGGGGTTCTCAAGGTCTTGGAAGTGAAATGAGAAAGAATAAAATCCAGGTTGGTTTTGACATTTTGCTTGTCTGGTGGCAGGCTCTGGAAGCAGGAGACCTGAGTAGCTGGAGGGAGCATGTAGTTGGCTTGAAGCAGGCAGAAATGGCTGTTTTATGAAATACTGATTCTAGGAGGCTTATACCAAGGAAGGCCTGGCAAATGGGGCAATATTGTATCTGTCAAGTAACAGAGGTAACATCCCTAATATGGATGCTAATGTAAGGTAACACTACAAGGGAAAGTGCTGAAGGAAAAGGATTCTGTCCAACCCTATGTTATTCACAAATAGAAGTTGATTCTGGTTTCCACTCTCTCTCTTGGATACCAAATTCAAATATATGTCAATGAGTATAAAATCAGTAGTGAAGATTTTAATTGAAAAAAGATTTGGTAAAATCAGCATAATAGAAAACTGTTGCGTTAATTGCACTAAAGGAATGTAAAACTAYGTAGCTAATTGCATTTAGGGAGGATGAGTAGATGGAAGAGAACAGGACTGTSATCCCTATCTCTTGTGGAGTTTTCAGTGGTTTTGTACTGGGACATATAGAGTAAGGGAGGATCATTAAGCTAAGAGTGAATTATAGGTTCTAGATCCACCAGAAAYCATTGGAGGAAATGTGATGTGTTCAGTACCTGCATAAGCACATGTCTAAAGGTATTTTGAGAATTTTGTTTGGAAGGTCTTTCATTCTGTCATGAAGAGTACTATCTCTTGTACTTTGGATTTTAATTTTGGATCATGAGATATGTTTATGATGTACACATGAATTACAAGACTGGAAATTGTTAGTGGGCTAAGTGACCCTSTGATCATGATGGGTTTAACCATGAGCAGATATCATCATGCCTGCTAATAGGTATATTTGATGTTTCAGGAAAACTTCACTAGAACTTACTTCCCAAAAGTTTGAGGGGTTGAAAATAAGCAGTAGTTCTTGAGAGTAGGCAGAAGGTGATGGAAAGTGGGATTCCTTTTTTTATGATAAACAACAGTCCCCTCTCTCCGGGGCAAAAAACCCAAACAAACAACAAAACAGGGCCCCTCTCCACCCTCCAAAAACCAGAAAGAAACAAAACTGAACAACCAAAAGGCCTGAAATGCTACTTCCTAGAGTGAGGATAAACTTCAAGGGAAAGGCCCAGTGCACTGTCTAGCAAAAGAAATGTGCATGTTCATATTATCCTAGGTTGTTCAGTCATATTTTATAGCAAACATAAAGGGATGAAGAGAAATCACTTCAGAAATGGTGTCTGTAAAATATTGATAATAAAAACAAAACTAAAGGGATGGATGGCTGCAGAACAGAGGAGAGACTGAGAACAGGAACCAGTCAATCCTCAGTGATTAAAGGAGAGGTATGTGAAARAATGTGAAGAAATTTTGATTAGGTGGAAGGTGCTTTTTTGCGTGTTGTTTTCAGAATAGCTAAATGAAGSCAGTCACTCAGAGACTGTTAAGTCTCAAAGTATGAAGACCATGCCACATTTGTTTTGAAAGTGTGAGAACCTTGCCATATGGCTCTGCGTGGAGATCCATGTGGAAAGACAGCAGCAAAAACCTCTATCCTGAGCAGTCTGATTAATTCAAACAAAGACCAGGTGTCCCTGTAGAACTGTGCACTTCTGCCCAGTGTTCTCTGCCCTCTGCTGCTTGTTGACTTCCTCAGATTCCTCCTTCTGTTCCTGTTCTTCTCTTTCCTACATGCATGTCCACTCATTCTTGTACCCTGCTGCTGAATGTACCTTATCCCCCTTTTGTTTCTGTTTYATGTCTCCTAAATAAYCTTTTCCAACRAGGCAGCAAAGCCATGAAGGGCAGTGCTTGTTGCTGTCACTGTGTTTGGTCTCTGCATGTGTGTTTTAAGTGTAATGAATTTAAATAAAATGTTATGAGGATAGTAATTCCTCCAGCTGGTGAGCCTGGAGTTCTTCTCCATGTCTAGGGGGTTAACTGAGTGTTTCCCTGACCTGGTAATGTTAACTTTTAATAGTCCTAGAAGGAGAAAAGCATTGATCTCTACTAACATTTTTAACAGCCAAGCCCTGTTAAATTATATGGCAGTTAAACTAACATCCATTATTGTAATGGAGTAATTCATAAAATATTTATTTGTTAACAAATTAAAAGCTAGAGGTATAGTAAGTGGTGACTGACAAAGTTTTATGGAAAATACCATCATTCAAACAAACCTGATAATTTGTTGGTGAAAGAAGCTGTGTGAATGTATTGTTAAAGCACTCATTAAATAGAGGAATTGGCTAATTGGTAATCAGCAATGTATCCATATATCTGTACTCTGATTTCCAGGGGATTTCCATCCTGCATTTCTCCATAATAGTGTTGAACTCTATTGCTAGTCAAAAATAGCACTTAAATGTTTAAATACCTGATGTTAATTGTTGTGAATTGTCATGTCATTTCAGCTCTGACATTCCCACAGGAAGGCTTACCAGTCTCTGTGAATTCACTGTATCCAGTATGGAAACTGCTTGGTGTTTTATTAAACTCTGACTTTAAAAGCTAAAATAGAGTCTAAATRGAGACTGCAGAGTTAGAAAAAACAGTGGAGGAGTAGACTTGCATACCATACATGGCAGAACTCCTGTGGCTCTGGGTCTTATGTCTCCCCTTTCTGAGTGTCTCAGACCCTCTCTTTGTTTCTGTTTGCTTAGGCTCATAGAAATGTTGGATGTTAGGGACCTCTGAAGGTCGTCTACTCCAAGCTCCCTCTTGAAGTGCCAGTGTCCCCAACGCTAGATCAGGTCAGTCAAGGTTTCAGGTGACTCTTGGAAACATCCAGGGATGGAGAGGCCACCCTGGAATCTCCTTTTCCCTCTGTATTATATAGGATCTATGTAATCACACTAAGGCCATGTAATATGCAAGGTGAAAGGAATAAAGAAAGGTGATAATGAACAAGCAAGTATGACTTGAGTGAGTAATGAAAAAATAAGGAAAGGAGGCAGCTTGAAAACTTGGATCTTGAAAGATGGATTCCAAGTCTTGGGCTTGGGTGTCATTGAGGAATGCCTCCCTGAATGTCTTCTTCTAAGACCAGTAGCAATTTCATACTAAGCTTCAGCATGAACAAATGCTTGGGAAGGCTAATAACTCTTTCCTTGCAGCAATAGGAGTTTTTGTGCAAGCAGGAGCCTTGTGCCTGTCTGGCATTTTTATTCTATCGGTTAAACCCAAGAAGTAATATTGACTTCATGGTGGAAATGTCAGAACCTGAAGCTGCTTTGTCTGCCTGAATGTTTTTGTAGGATAGAACTGGTAAGAAAGCAGATGAGAATATTTGTTAAGAGAAACTAATTCATGCTCTTTCACAAGTAGATCCATTATTCTAGGAAATAACAAGGGAAAATGATTACAACCTGTAGTTTAAGACACTAGTTTTTCTACTGGAGTAACTATCAAAATATAAGCATGGCAATTGTKTGGGCTTTTTTAATCTTATTAAATATCAAGATTACAAGCTTAGTGGTTAATTTATAGTTTGAAGGTTATCTTTGAAATGAAAAGGGACTAAGTTTATGTCATTTTGGTTAAAGCTTGAGTTAGAGATAAAAGAGCTTGAGATTCTGACACGAGATCTCTGACAAGAAAGCAAAATATAGAGAYCATCTACATTTTCGGCCTTTTCTCATATGATATATTATTTTTTTATAATTCCAATGAAAGTCATATATGCCTCAGGAATTTGTGTTCTAGAACAGCTAGCAAGTGTTGATTCTGACTCGTTAATGAAAAGAATGAGATTTTTTTCTTTTCCTGAAAGTCTTAAAACAATTCTGAATAGATCATCCATTTAAAAGTGTTTGTTTAACCTCATTTTTATATTTGCAGATCTTTCTGAGATAAATGTGAAATTATTGGTGTAAACTTGCAGGCCATTGTCAAAATTGGCTTTCAGCTGTTTTAAAACATTTCAAACATGATCAGTGTTTTACTTTGCTCCATTRTCTCAGAGTTAATAACAAAGCATGTTCTCACTTCTAAACCAAAACAGAATTATCGAGACTATTGTCTTTTCTTTGTTGAAAGGAGTTATTTCCTGGTTTACATGGTTAAGGTTTTGACAGTATTCAGACTCTCACCTGAAAGTGTGTTAATTTTTCACTTAAAACATGGACTTCTTTTACAGGTTCCTGAAAGTCTGTGGCTCTGAACTAGTACGTCTTGAGTTGTCTTGTGGCCATTTCCTCAATGAAACGTGCTTGGAAGTCATCACTGAAATGTGTCCAAATCTTCAGGAATTAAATCTCTCATCATGTGATAAAATACCACCTCAGGCTTTCAACCACATAGCCAAAGTGGGCAGCCTAAAGCGTCTCATTCTCTACAGAACGAAAGTGGAGGTAGGAACAGCTRTTTTCAACCTTTGCAATAAGTATTTCCAATCCTGATAAACCTGGTTTGGGAATTTGGTTTTTTCCCCAATAATGAAGAAATAAATTAGTATTTTGAGTGTCAATTGAGAGCTAAATTCAGAAAATCCAAAGGTAGTTTCAAAAACCTTAGGATGATTTTTTRCTTTCAGAATAGCTTTTGGCCTGCATGTTTTAACTTTCATGGTAGGTTGGTGACTTTTCACCACCTTATTTAAGCAGTGTGGCAAAATTATAAATTTAAAGCTTTTCTTGTATTTTGAAGTGTACTCTAGACAGRCTGTATTGGCAAATATAATTGTAAAATTATCGTGTTTTGTAACTTCCTTTAATTCTCAGCATTCTCTCCTTTCAAATGATTTGCTAATTTCTAGATTCCTACAGTCTTTGGATATTAGCAGTAATTGAGACACAGAACACAAGTTTTTCATAAAACTTCTCTTTACAGAATAAAAATTACCTCTTTATACAGTTACTCGCCCAAATCAGAGTTGTTACTGCTTGCTGCAACACATTTCCTCTCTAAGATAGAATGGGTTTGTGTGCCGCAAGTAGCTGAGAAGTCTGTTGTAGTTTGCTACATTTTACAAATATTGTATCCTTATAAACTTAGCAGTTTGAATCAGAAAAATTCCATTCTCTCTCAGTAGCTACATTACTTAGGTGTTACAACCTTGCCACTTTATCTGGAAGCTGTTCTGCTTTTGTGTCACAGAAGCTGTGCCAGAATGGGGGCAAACTCATGTCTCTGCCGGCTTTTTTCCTAGCTTCTAATTCTAGATTAGACATTTTAAGAAGGGTTTGGTTGTGTGTGTTACTTGTGTTTGTGCTTTTGGTGCACAGAAGTCAGGCTGTGACTCTGGGTTGTGTGGGGTGTTCATGTGTAGTGTGATGAAGGGAATGAAGATGGAACAGTAGGTTCTGTCAACCAGATGTGCAAGGGACATTTGGAGTTAAGACTACAATATTGCATCCATAAGCAGTTCATACCTGACACGTGTGTTAGAGTTAGTTGAGTCTTGTTSTCCTTTACTTGGTGAATCCTAAGTTTGTTTGTGCCCAGGTTCCAGCCCRGTGTCTGTAATGGAGTGGGTAACACAAGGTAGTTAGATTCAAGGGTGATCTACCTGGTGTGAGTGGTGCTTACTGTGGGGTGTGCAGTCRCCATGACTTTGTGGTGGCTGCCCTCTGTATTGAAGCAATTATTATTTTCTTCAAACCACAAAGAAAACTGGTGAGCCCTGCATTTTTTGAATAGAGCTGTATTGGTGCCTTGGGTGTATCTGTTCTGTTTCTACAATACTAGTCTTTTTGTTAATCTTGGATAAATMTTTTTATTTAATTTTGACTATTAGCTCTAATTCACAAAGCTTTTTCAGATCCAGGAAAGATCATTGTATCAGAGGTAGTGATTGTATAATTTTATTATTTTTTACTATTGATTGATCAGAATCTTCTTGATTCTGCTCAGGTAACTTCTGTTTGAGACTTCATGCTTGTAATAGTGCRGCAGATGAAATGTACTCTGAGGTGATTGGTAACTCATTCCTCTGCTATTGCTTTGCTGA
The DNA here is from genome assembly GCA_014549065.1 of Cardinalis cardinalis. Taxonomy (NCBI): domain Eukaryota; kingdom Metazoa; phylum Chordata; class Aves; order Passeriformes; family Cardinalidae; genus Cardinalis; species Cardinalis cardinalis. Next base: position 3,769,207 of record JACDOX010000004.1, read on the forward strand.
GCAGAGCTTGAAATTAAACTGARTGTGGGTAAATATTTCCTGACTTTGAAGCCCTTGCATTGTGAAGATTCACTTCTCCCTTTCATGTGTATAGGCATGGCTCTGCTTGTAGCTGACAAGAGCATTCATTCATAATCAAGTTTATATGAGATTGTGCTTCCATTTTATACGTATGTGTGAACAAAAGGCAGTGTTCCTRACAAACAGTGGAAGAGAAATTTCTGGAAATTTAAATAGGTAAATTTGAGACGATGTTTGAGTGTTACTTGTTAATATGAAGCCACTTAACAATATACATTGTGCATCACAGGTCAAAAAATAAAAGGGAAAGAATGAAGWTGTGGCATCGGACTTGAATTAGAGCATTAGAACTACAAAAGTCACAGATTTGTAGAAATAACATTATCTTTCTCAATATGAGCTTCTCTTATTGCAAACCTTTGGTTATCTGTACAAAATAAGCTGCCATTCCTTCTGTACTTTTCAGCTGGCACAGAAATGCTTGTTAGTAAATGATGGCTATATGCAAAAAAGGATAGATTGATCAAGCATGCTGTCAAGTGATTGAGACTTCTCTAAAACTTGTCAAAGAGCTGTTAGTATTCTTGATTTTTGTGAAATTTCTACTGCTGTCTTCATTGTTGGAGCTTCTGAGGAGCAAACAGAGGAGCAATGTTAATGGTTAACCAAGAGCTTGGCATTGTATTGTTGCCAGGTGAAACTGCTCAGTGAAAAGAATCTGAGGCTGTGAATCCACAGAGAAAAAAATGCAAACTGATAACAAGTATGTGTTTATTATGAGAAAATAAGAAGGTGAGAAGAACAGAGCTGATCCAGTGCTCTGTTAAAAGTTCTGTTTCAAAATCCAAGAAGAGGAAACCAAAAGAAAAATCTGCTCATTTCATTTAGGCTGTTTTCCTAAATAATTCAGGGGCTTGCTTTTTTTCCTAAACCAAGCAATGAGCAAAATAAACTACAAAGCTTTATGTGTTGGAGCACATCTGGGTAAATAGTACAGTTTTTTTCTTTTGGTTGTGGATTTGGACATGTGATTAAATAACATAGGAAGAGATGAAGATTTTCCATCCTAYTTGTCAGTATGTAATAATGCTGTTTCTGGKTTTGTATTATTCTGCTTGATAAAAAATACAGAATTAACATTTGAGAAAAATGAATGGTATTTCTCCCATACACACTCCCAAGTACCTGYCCAGATCCAGGATTTTCTTGCAGTCTAAGTCCTGCTGTAGCCTTTTCCTTTACTTTTTTGACTTTTAGTAATAAAAAAGAGGAAAAAAGTTCTTTTAACATCTAAATTTAAAGTATTTGTTGTACTTTTCCCATGTGTATGATTACAGTGACACTAATAGATAAATTCTAAGGAAACGCTCTGCTGAAAAATTGAGTACTATTAATGATTTTTTTTAGGTGCATAGATTTTGAGGAAAATGGAAAGTTAATAAAATTAATAACATTATGTTGTCTGAGCAATTGTAATTACAGTTTCTTCTTGCTTTAGCTGTTTTCTTTGAATAGGTTTTGTATTTAAAATTTTTTTGCCATTTTTTCTGTAATCAAAGCTGGAGTTTTTAAGTGTATATTTTTAGTGAAATGGGCAAGGCTGGTGTTTTGCTACTTAGTTGTACTGCTGCTTTGGAAGATTGCTGTACCCTCTGGAGAATGTTGTAGCCTTTGGTCTTAACCCTGCTTATTCTTAAGGCCATATATAATGTTATTTCCTTGACATATTGAGTGTGAGGATGTGTGTATAAAATTTTTTTCTAACCTCTGAATTGAAGCTTCCAATASCTTTCAATGATTTCAACCTTTCTGTTAGAAGAAGGAAAGTCCAGTGACTTTCAATAACTTTTCAATTACTAAAAAAAGTGTCCTGCATGGCTATCCTCCTCCCCACCAATTGTGGATMATTTTTCCAGTGCTTTAAATTAATTAATAAAAGTTCTTAAAGGTTGTTTGATTATGTATATGCTTGAATAATTTGTATCTTGCTTTGAGAAAGTGTTCTCAACTTTTTATAAGTGTAATTTCTTTGTGCTCAACACCAGTGTTACACCTGTGGGAYTTTTGTGCTGATGGAATTAGTATTTACTGATACACAGCTTCTTAATGTTTATTTGTTGAGTGTTTCATAGCGTAACATAAGCACTTGTTGGCCTTGATACTTTTGAAGAATACAATGAACTGTATATTATTATACAGTACTTGGCATTGCCCATCTTTATTCTCGAGCATGAATATTTTCCTAATTTAATGCTTATTTTGAAGTAATTAGTCCATATAAGTAATGCAGCCAAAATGTATTTTAAAGAAACCAAAACCACAATTACAGTAGGAGAACTTGTCAATCTTTTTACTGAGGGGTGTAAATTTTAATGTAAGATTATATATTTCATATTGCATGATATTCTGAAATCTTTCTAATGTGTAAAGAAAAAAAAATTAAGGTTTTGTTGCAATTATGTTTGAGATACAAAATGAACTAAATCCAAATCTACTTACAGTGGACAAAGGACTTTGTTTTTCACACATTTTAAAGAAAGTGTTGTATTTATAGATTTTATCTCTGCTAATTTTGACCAAAAGCAAATTTGGAACTTGGGCAGCTGCAAGAGAGGACACTGGGARTCTTGGATGCCAAAAAGAAGCAGAAGAATTATAACAGTAAATGTAATAACTCTTATTTTCTTATTCTRTGAGCAATATAACRGTTWATGCTGCCATAAAAATGTCCTACAGTGTTCTCAGAAATACCCTATTATGGGTCACATCATACTTTTGAGAGCTACTGTTTAAAGAGTTTTCAGTTTAGGCAAAGTTCCGTTGGCTTGGGTATGAATATTTAGGATGAAGAGCTGCAAGCAAATAGTGGCGGGAAAAAAAAAGGTGAAAGGCTCTAGCTGGAATGTGGGTTCTTGGAATCMAGTTGAGTCAGTGACAATCATATGATACAGGGCCTTGATGGTGCTTTTTGATTTCATGTCAGGCTCACAGTGTGGAATTTGGTTGTTTGAGCCTGTAATGTGAAGTGAGGGGGAAGAAGAAGGTGTAAAACAGATTTGCAGACATAAGGGAGGGCATAATTTGACCAAATACAGCAAAATCAAAATACAGTAATTTAATTAACTGCAGAGACTATTACTTTCATTGAATTAATTCAGTAATTGCTGTGTTGCTGTGTCCCAGTCCCTGCTGTGCCCCTGGCACTGCCAAGTAGCTGTAGAGAACAAAAAGGTGTCCCTGCATATTCTGAATGCCAGCTTGCAAATGGTACTGGGTCTGTTTCTGCAGAGCGAGGTTGTTCTGACTTTTGAGAGGCTACACCTGCACTTGTTARTAAGGCTCATTCCACCTCGTTCTTCTCTTACCTCACACTTACAAGTGTCCATGTTGCATCAGTGTTTTTAAAGAGAGAGAGAGAAGTTTTATCAGTCTCAAAAATGATATCTCAGAAATGATCCTATAATCCATGTGCATTAGGGTGAAATGGACAGCARATTTTTAATGAATACATTTCAGTTGTCTCCCTTTTCATCATGTTTCTTTCCATGTTGTATCTTCCGAGGTGATAGCTGATGGATACTTGGGGGAGAATAGAATTCCTGTTCTAATGCCAGCTTCTAGTGTGATTTGCTGCCATGTTTATTTGGAATCTATAAAAGAAAATTGTCTGCATTAATGGCAGAGGGCATTACTCATTACCCTTGTGATTGTGGTATTTAAGGACAGGGTGGGGGCCTCATCCTGGAAAGGGACTGGCTCCTACATCTCTTGCCAGCATTTTTCAGTTGGTTTGGAGATGCCAGCTGAGCTGGATCCAGGTGGACTGAGCTAAACAGTTTCCAGAAGTTCCTTCCCACTCTTAGCTCTTCTGTATTCTTGTAGTGCTGATGACACTAATTGGGAGCTTAACCTGGGAGCTTTGTGTTCCTGATCTCTGAACGGGGCCRGTTGGAAGGTGCATGGTTTCTGTATGCTACACTTCTTCTGTCAATAAAATTTGTGTAGTAGCAACTTACTCATTTTGTAGCTGTGGTGTGAGGATAGATATAAAGATTGAGGTTCTTTGGCATGTGATACTATACAGGATACTCTACATAGGGGTGTGTGTGAGGACTTGAAATACTGTACATAACATAACACACTTTTCTAGGTTGCAGGAAGTTCAGTTTGTTACGAAGCTCAACCTTTTTTCATCTGGAAAATTTGAGGAAAGGATTGTTAAGGGTTGTTTAAGAAGTATAATAATTTCTGGCCACAGAGTGATTGGATACTTGCAAGGGATCTCTCTCTCTCTCTGTGGGACTACTTGGGCATCAKCTTGTTCTTCCAAAAGGCCACAAAAACAACCTTGTAAAGGGTGARGTGACCGCTTCTATTTATTTCCTGGTGAAATAGCTCAGGGAACTGAAGGACTTAAGCATTAAACAAATTTGGCCACCATTTAGTTCTAATTTAACATACGATTCCCTGACATTTTCTGTAACATTTTATTTAACTGAAAATTAACATATAGTGAAAAATAGACCAATAGAAGGTGAACAGCTTGAATAGCTCTGTAGACCTCTAGATCCAACAAGAAATAGTGTGTTACGTATTATTGAATGTTTGTGTACTATCCCCAGATGTGGGTTTTTTCTGTAAAAAATAAGCTACTGAGTATAGGTATTTATACTCAGAACTCAAAACCTTAGAAGCAGTCTGGAAATGAGTGCTTTCTGGGCAACTAGCAGGTATGAAAACTTTTTCTGAAAACTAAGGCTTTGTATTACYTTGTAATTATAATTATTTTGTAATTATCTAAAATTAATTTTGTGGTTTTTTCATCTGGTTAAACCGCTGACTCTCACATGTTTATTAGCATGCATCTCTTCTCTATAAACAGCTCACAGTACCTYGTATCTTTAGCATAGTTGTTTTGAAATATCATAGACAAAGAAGTCTGGAACTGAAATTATCTTCATGCTTTGAAATACTGTGGGTATGGGGGGAAATGGGAGARAAAATCATCCTGGAATCGTATTGTACAATTTCTTTGTTGGAGCAGGTTTAAAATGAAAGTTGTGTTTCACCATTATCCTGCATTTGGTTTTCTGCATTATTATTACATTCTCCTTTCTGTTAAAAAAAATTGCTTTTGGGGACTACTGCAGCATGAYTGTAGGTTTTTAGATGCAGAGGTACAATACCTGGAAATTCCTGAAGTAGACCTTATTTTTACTTACAGGCAATATTGGTTTGCCCTGTTGTACCTTCCAAAAGGCATGGTTCAATAGAAATTTACAGAATTCTGGCTTTGYATCCAATGAGGTTTTTAATCGTTGTGGTAGAATAGCAGATGCCAAGTAATTTCTGACTTAGTTCTTTCACAGACTGTGCCAAGAAAATCCCCTCACCCAAACAGTTGATTTTTTGGCTTTCTTTTAGTGCTGTATAGTGCCAAAGGGAGGAAAAAATAAGAATTGGGAATTTCTGTAGATTTTTAATTACTTTTGACAGTCTTAACAAGATTGTATTTTACATTTGTATTGGGGGGGTGTTTGTAATTCCAAATTTCTATAGCAGTACTGGTACTCAGATTGAAATAGAATTGGTTTCTTTTGAGGACTTCCTTGTTTGGTTGGTTGGGTTTTTTACTACAGGTAGTTCTAGTATGCCAAAACTTTTATTGGTGTGGTACCTATGAAATGCTATTTCACTGGCTTAAGGTGGACTGATAGATCAGCTATTTGAAAATACATTTTAATTTAACTACAGTAAGTAGCACTCATGGTGTGTGTGCTGAAGTTAGAGATGTTTTGGGCTAATCTGTTCCCACAGTTGTGTGTTTCTCTGGGTGAGTCAGCCAATTCCAGCATCCCTTGCTGTAARTATAAACCTTTTGGGAACAAAAGGGAAGCTTCTGCTCAGATCATGAACAGAGGAGCCTTTCTGTGCAGTTCTAGGAATATTTTGATTTTTCTACTAAAGAATCAGCTTCTGAGAATTATGGATATGATTGGTGGGCTTGTGAGACATAGATTTCATTGGCTTGGCCTTCACAGTTCTCCAGGTTTTGGTTTTTTTTTCTTTCAGTATCTCAGGTTCCAAGAACTTTAAGGAATTCCTTCAAAACTCATTGATAGTTTTAGGAAGACAGAGTACTTAGAGAACCCTGCAGAGTTACCTCCTCTTTACCACATTTACCCCTCCTCACTGAGGCAAGGTTGTGGGGTTGGCTATTGAGGGAAATATTTTCTACTAGTAACTTGGATTTTTAATGTTAAAAATACAAAATTAAATCCTATATAATTCAATCTTTTCTTCAACAGAAAGGTTAACTGGAGAATTAGTAACTCGGAAGCAGTCTTTAATTATCTTAAGATAATTTTTTGATTCCTTTGTCTTAGCATTAACTTCACTGAAAAAATTTGAAGAAACAATTGCAGAAGAATAAAAGTATCTTGAAAGATGTAGGCTCTTGTTTTCTTGAGGRACTGGAAGATTTCCCAAATTATGTCAGACATGGTTCTTCTGAGAAGAAGCAACCTGTTGTTTGTCTCCAGTAAAACAGTTACAAATTTAAAAGTATCTTACAAGATTTATCTATAGAAAGTTAATTAAAAGCTGCAGACTATTTCTTCCCTAACCCAAAGCAAAACTTTGTTTTTCTTAAGCTCTTCCTTTAATCTTCCAGAGTCACACTGTGGTGCACTTATTTTCATGCCTTGTAGCATAGTAGTGCAGTTGTTGTATGATAGTCATATTATAGTGCATCATTTGTATTTTTTAACCCTTTTTATATTTTTTAATCTCTGACTACTTGACAATGAAACTGCAATCAGTAAATAGTTAAATGTTCTAAATGCWTCTTTCACAGGTGAGTCACATCTGCCACAGAAGGGTTTTCTGTTTGAACAGACTTTGAGCTCAGGCTATCTGTTCATGCTTTCKTTATCATAATAACGTCAGAAATGATTTGTGCTTTCTGCTGGATCATGAATGCAAAAAAATCCTGGAAAAAGTCAAGCAAGATTCAGTCTTGCCAAGTGTATTGCTCTGGCACCAGTGTTTGGTTTTTGTGCTGTTGGGTTGTCTGTTCAAACCAGCAGTACTTTTACAACATTGAAGTCAAAACTTGTGCACTGGCCAAGGGCTTTACAAAGACAGGTAGGAGACAATTTAGTCCAATACCACTTGTTTATTTGAAGTATACACAGCATATRACTGTCTTCCAGTAAGTATTGTTGTGTATTCAGGTGTGTATTACAGGGTGGAGGACTGATGTTTGGACAGACCTGTCACTTGTCTTGTGTGGAGAAAAGTAGGATTTCAAATGGATATYTCTTCTCTTGTTCAAGCCAGGATCAGCTGTGTTGATGTCCTTTCTGASAGACATTTGTTGTATCCGTATATAAAGATTTCAGAGAATCTTCAGGCCATCTTCCCCTTTTCTGAGGTTTATGACTAACTATTATGCCTTAAAATATTTCTGAAATCTGCTCTGTAAGGTTGTGTTTAGCAGTGCTGTCATATCCTTCTGATCGGTTTGACATCACAGGCTTCTTTCTGAAAACAACTTCTTCACTCTGTTTTCCTCATCTAAAAACCTCTTTCCTGGGAATGGAGGATAGAGCAGACCATTTTATTCACTCACTTTGAACTTTTCCTGTTGTCTGTGGCATCTTATAAAAATTGATTATTTTGATAGGTTTTGTTTTGCTTGGATGGCAAAAGAAATTTAGACCACTGATGCCATGATTCCATTAAGCAAAAGTAAATCTTTTCTAAAGTTTGTTTCTGGAGGTTTTTTTTGTGGATTTCGGTAATCATCCACTCTCAATCCCTTTAAAAGGGAGCAGGTACAAAGCTAGACTTTGCCTTTGTTTCAGGGAAAACTCAAGAAATCTCCAAACTATAAATGTCTTGGCTGCTAGGCTGAAGAATGTTGTTAGATGGGTAGTCTTTGATTTGAATGTCTCTGCTTGGCCAAGAAAGTGAAGTTAGACTCCAGGTTCAGGCTCCTCTTGTGAAGCACTGTAACATTGGAAAGTTGGCCTGTAGCAGCTCCAGGATGGGGTGACTGCCTTGCTGTTCTCCTTTGCTGCAGTGGGAGTGGTGTCGCTCATGTTGTACTGACAGATGGCTTGACACAGACAGGTTATTACAATGATCGTCCTCCTATATGGAGTGCATATGGATTCTGTGAGCTGCCATTCTCCCCTGCTATTTTCATGTCTTTTGCCACCTGGATTCTCAACTGACTGAGACACGGCTAGGCATGCACAAAGGGTTTTTTCTTCTTGCATGACATATGCAAAGCCCACCTCAGTTAAGAAGAACAGACACTGYGTCTGAAGGAAATCTGGTTTGCTGTGTGTGGGCATGTGTGAGCCCCAGAAGAGGAATTAATATAGCCAGTGAAATGAATGTTGAATATGTGGTTGTTTACTCTTGGGCTTGACTTGGCATGATTTGTGATGGTATGACATGGTGTTCTACCAAGCTCCCTTCTATTACTCAGATTTCTAGTGCTTTTTTTTTAAAGTTGTTTTTGTTTTGGTAAATAATGTTTTAAAGTAATAGATTTTGAAAAGACCTTTGAAAATATAKCCTCAGTGCATGGCAGTACAGGAAGGACTGTCTTAAAAAAGAGAGGGACTAAAAAGGTACTCTGAGAGATCAGGACATTACTGTTGAAGTTAACACCTGGAGCTCAATTATCTATCAAGATAACTATGAATACTAGTCCTCCTCTCTATTTCACCCCTCTCAGAAGAGGCATGGAATTGATCTCACATCCTRCTAGCTGTTCAGAGTGACTGTTCACTTTTGTACTGTTTGTGTCAATTAAGGAAAGAGATGGCTGTTTCCCATCCTTTCAGGACAGTTTTTAAATTCCAGTCTGGAAACCATTACTGAAAGGCTTGGTGGAATGCTGCAATATATTCAGCTTTGCTGTGGAGACATCTGAATACCTGCAGAAACCTTGTTTGGAGTGTGTGCTGTTAGAGACTGATTTGTTTAGCTCCAATATTTAAGGTTTGCAGACAGGGATTTGGGGATTTTGCTTTTAATTTGTGCGTCTGAGTAGGTTCTGAAGCTCATAGCTTTCAGTGAGTTGAATAGGAAGGACTATGTCTCATTCTCTTTGAGTTATTTGTTTATTCCTCTCTSATGATCCAAATGAACCATTTGCTTATTAACTGCTCAATTTAAAATGAATTGGATATTTACACATTTACCAACCTTAAAATATTCTTAATAACCTCTTAAATAATAACTTTTTAATGCTTGTGTTTCATTCCCTAGCTACCTTTTCCTTTAAAAAGTGAATGAAAGTCAAGCAAGCAAGGGACAGTGACTTTGTGTGACTTCTACCAAGATATACGTGAGGAAGGCTTACTCTTAGCATCTAGTTTTAGGCTGCCTTTGGGAAATCAAATCTTAGAAGGCCAAGCTGGAATCGGGATTCAGCATGTCAAGTGTTGGGTATTTATAATTGCTCCTTGGAGACAYCTGAATTAAATGTCTGAAATGGTCTCTGTGAATGCCCCATGCTATGTCCCTGTTCTGTGTCTGCCAGTCTTTCCAGGAATCAGATGTTTCTTCTTGGTGATATGGCAAAGGATCATCTTTCTGCCAAGTTCCATTGGAATGTAAAAGAGGAAACTAACTAAAGCATTTAACTATAAACTTTCTGAAAACAAGTAAATTTATATTAAAGCAACTATAAATTATACTATCCCTGCATACAAACATCGTTGACTAGTGTTCTTGTTGTAATTACACTTAATAGCAGTAAATTACTTTGTCACTTGTATATTGCTTGGGTTTTTTTCTATTAGAAACTKTTGTATATTCTGTAGAAATGTACATATTTTTGTTGTTGACATGTTGTGAAGCCTAGTCCTGTTTTAAAGCTCATATAGATCATAAAGTCCTAATGAAGTGATGTTTTAATTATGATGCACGGGTATTTGTGATGTGAATCCCAGCTTATATTCTTTTTTTATATTCTTTTTTTCACACTGTGAGCGTTTCCAAATACAAAACAAAATATGTCTACAGACAGTGCAGAGGGGTCTTTTTTGTATCTTAGAAACACAGGTAAAAAATCTGTGAAAGTTTCATTTGTGGAACAGACCAGCTGTGCACTTTTGTAAGGTRGGTCTGATGTTGCAGTCAGTTTCAGGCTGAGCAATGTGCAGTACTTTCTGCAAAGAATGGCAACCTTAAATGGCAGGARCAGGAGTGTAAAATACCCATTGTATCTGTTTCAGTCTGCATGATAGTAGTGACAAGCGCTCAGTGGCTGTCAGCATCCTTGTCAGCATGGAGCYGCCTTTGACATTGAAGTCCCCAGCCCAGCCCTGATGCTGTGCAGCTCTATTGGCAGCTCCATCAGGCTGCAGCTGATGGGAGAATGTCAGAGTCTGCCCTCTTCTCCTGGTGTGTGGCCAGCCCTCTGTGTTTGCWGGCTGGCCTTGCCTGTTATTGGATCTTGCTGCACTCTTCATCAGCTCTCCTATGGGAAATGAGCAGATAGGTCAGTGGTGTGTGGGTGTCTTCAGGGCAGCACACAACCCCATCCAGAGGACTTGCATAAAGGTTTGTAACGATTACCATTTCTTTAAGCCAATCAATGGGTAAAGTATCCAGAGACTCATTAAGTGGCCTTTGAGGCACCTGTAAAAGAGTTTTGAGCTGTATTTCAGGAAATGTGGTGACAGCCTTTAATGTCTAATTGACCTCTTCTCTTTGTTTCACTTTCTGTATTTCCTTCTGATGTGTTCCCCCCTGGCAGCAAACAGCCCTGCTCAGTATCTTGAACTTCTGCTCGGAGCTGCAGCACCTCAGCCTGGGCAGTTGTGTCATGGTGAGTGCTTGGACCATTCAGGATGTGTGGGGGGATTGTGTGTCTGTGCGTGTGTCTGTGCGTGTGTGCACTCACTTTGGAACCAATCTGGGTTTGTTTCACAAAGGTGTGTTAAATGCGAGGTTTATACAAAACTCTACTCTTTTGCAAGGTCCAAGATGAATGCAGCTTGGTCWTATATTTAAGGGTTATGTACTAAAGTAAAGTTTAGTAGGCCTAAAATGGCTTGTAGTCTTTGACAGAGTTCTTCAGCCTTTTTCTAAGTTTTTGGTCATTCTCTGTAAGTGTAATCACTTAACAAGTAATTAGTAAGACTTTCATAAGCAGATGCAGCAACTGATCAACTTAAAATGGAAATGAGTACTTCAATCATTCTTCAGTAGTTGCACTTCTGTGGTCATAAAAGCTGTTATAATCATCATTTAAGGGGAAAACAACTGTGCAAAAAAAAAAAGTTTCTTCAAAGAAACAACCTTTGCTGCAGTTTGATCCTCAGTATTAAGTGAATTTAAAAACAGCTGAGTCTGGGGTTTATAAGAATTTAATTTTTTTTTTGTCTTTTGTAAAAGTAGATCTCACTGTACCATGCAATGAACAATTTTCAGAGCTCTTTAGAAATGACAAATGCTTGAACCAGATGAGTTACGTGTGTTAGGAAGCAAACCTTGAAGCACCTCTGTGTGTCTGGAGCGATGCTGCGCATGACGGCGCGTCTGCTTTCTTTGCAGATTGAAGACTATGACCTTATAGCAAGCATGATGGGAGCAAAGTGCAAAAAGCTTCGCAGTCTGGATTTGTGGAGATGTAAAAACATAACGGAAAGCGGGATCGCGGAGTTGGCTTCGGGCTGCCAGCTTTTGGAAGAACTTGACCTTGGTTGGTGTCCTACGCTCCAGAGCAGCACAGGCTGCTTCACAAACCTTGCCCGCAAGCTGCCCAATCTGCAGAAGCTCTTCCTTACGGCCAACAGGTCTGTGTGTGACACAGACATCGAGGAGCTCGCTGCCAACTGCACGCACCTACGGCAGCTGGATATATTGGGTAAGAGAAGGGGGGAGTGTTGGCTTTGTTTTATGGATCTCAAAAGCCTTTCAGCTAAAAAGGAGTCCTTAGTACCAAACTGTCTTCCAGACATATTTGTTAAATAATTATTTCTTAAAATTATGGTTTAGCATATGAAAAAAAAGAGAGACGTTTTGCTCACTGCGTGATTTCTGACTCAGAAGCCAGTAGATTTATACCAGCTGTGTAATCTGACTGCTGAGTATCAATTGCTTAAACTGGAATTTAAGTGCAAGATTTTTTTCCACTAACTTTTATTTTCATGACCATCAGCTTTTTTAACTGAAACCTTCTTCTTTTGATTAGCAGAAGATCAAATTTCTTATAATTATTTCTGCTTTTGTTTGTATTTTTATTTCTGTGAAGTGTGACAAAGTGTATTTATAGCATGAGTCTGTGATCAATAAACATTTTGCTTTTGTGCAATAAATATTTGATATATATTATATAATATATATTATGTACTATGCAATACTGAATTTCTTCATCACTTTTATTGGTAAGTGAATTTGAGTTATTAAACATGAAAGGGTAATTAAAAACAAAACCTAAATAGACTTTCTAGTAAGGTGGGAAGGAAGTGATGGGGGGTCAAAAAGCTTCGCAAATCAGAAATTTCTAATCTTCTGCAGTTTCCATAGTTGAAAATATTTTTAGAGATCTAAAGTAAATATACTTTGAACTCTTGAGTAAGGACTTTGCGAAGTGTAGTTTTGTGTGATGCTGAATTTATTCTTTTATGGTGGCATATGAGGATTTCTTTTTATAATAATGTAGGACAGCAGAGATGTTTGTGACATCAGTGTGGGAGAAAATTCTTCGTGGTTTTACCAACTTAGTTTCACAGGATAGCTGAAAAAGGAAGATTTAAATGAAAGGGAATAAAGTAGTTGCTCTGTATACTTCTAATGTTTAATAATTGTAATGAAAATATTACATTTAGGTTGAGAGGGATACTGCAAAGAACTGAGATCCATCAACATGAATAATTTTCCAAGCAAGTTTAAGGATTTATTCTTATCAGCATTTATAATTTCAAAGTATTTACCATATGGCTTCAGATTGGCATTCCAGTACRCTCTTCTATAATGATGAAGAGTTTTACTCACTTCTGACTGAGAGAGTTGCCTTCTGACCAACATGGGAAAGACATATGAACAGAAAAAACGTTAACTCCACCTAGTTCAAGTTGTAGGTATGTTATGTTTATGCGCCCCAGGGGTACTGTGTTTTGTGTATCATTAAGAGAATTTGCTCTGAAGCTAAATTATCAGGGGCACACTGCCCTGCTCAGACACGAAAAGTTTCCAAATAGTGTAGGGAATTAAGTCTCTAAGAAGCCCTTAGCTGCCCCTGACCACCCACTTCCATGTGCTTCTGTTACGCTGGCCTCGTGTCTGCCCACAAAGTGCTCAGACCTCCTTACTGCACCAGAGGTTTCCCCAAAGAATCGTTTGGCTGTGTTGAGTGAACTACGGATATTCTGTTACTTCTGTTGCCTGTGTGGCAGCAGGGAAGGCTTGCTGCCACATTTCTTTAGTGTTTGAATTCAGATTTTAATTCAGTTGGACATCCTAATGATTTTTTTTTTTTAAGTAACGTGAAAGTGGAAAAGGAGTTTGTTCTGTTCCCTGGTGCTTACCARTATTTCTGAGTCAGATGGATTTCTAGTCAAACTTTTCCTGTGAGATTGCATGTTGCGTTCACATAAATCCCCTCTAGGGGATATCCAGTTGAATTTCCTGCAAAATTAATAATATGCAAAAAATTATTTCTTYCTTCCTTCAGAGAAATACTTGGTAGGGTGAAAAAAAGTTGTCCTCTGCTGTAAACAAGTCAGTACAAGGTGATATTCACTATGTACAGGAAGGACTTAGCCTGCTTTTTTGGCAACAGTGAGGAAACTGTGTTAATTTTTTATTGTCTGAATGTAGTAACCATTACAGTCTATGGTTACATGAAAGAGCTGTCAAGTAGAACCACCCTGTGTCAYCTGGAGGTAGAGTTGCCAGGTGTTCCCATGTAAGTGCAGAAGTCTCTGTTGTCTGAGCTAACGAGTGACTCTCTTGCTGTGTGGGGGTACCAAGGAAGTCATAAATCTCTGAATGTGCTCTTGCTTTGGGCATGTGATACAGGGCCACCCTGTTACTTTGAGCTGCATGAATGTGTAGTATGTTTTTGTCCTTCAGTAGAAGTGTGACAACAGGGCTGAGGCTGTAAGAGGTCAGAGCTCAGCTTTGCAAGAGTAACCTTGAACAGCARGTCTTCTCTGTGATGTGAAGGAATGAGAGGTGCTCTCATTATATCCTTTGTCATCTCCCAAGTAAAGAAATGTCTGGCTTGTGTGTGCATTGTGAAGGGTGTGGAGGTATTGCTGCTGGGTTAGCACTGTGTGCTGTAAGGGAACTTCTTTTGCTTCAACAAAGCTGTGTAAAAGCAAGGTTTTTTCCTGCATACAAGCACTTACCTAAGTAAGGGTCAGAATGTCTTCCCTTCACTGCAATCACCAGTGTTCAAGATACTATACTGTCTCTTCAGTTGTTAGAACTTAAAAACTTGACAGAAAAAACTTCTTGTTTCAGTTATAGGTTATTTATCATCACAGTAGCTTCAGGGCTGGAGGAGTCTACGCCTCTGAAAGAAATCTTGTTGAACTGTAAGGGATGAAAAATGCAGATTGTATATAGCCTGAATGCTGTTTGGAGGTGGTAGGTCCTGAGGCTTGCTACCCATCTGTCCTTTACCACAATTGTTTGGTAAWTTCCTTGTTACAGAGTCAGAGGACTCTGTGAAAGATGAAAATTGCTGGTTTTCAAGGACTCTATGTACTTACTGGCCCATGTAAAGCATTGCTGGATGTCAAGCTGTGTTTGTGCTGTGTAAAACATAGAAAGTAAATTTCTGTTAAAAAAAAAAATCGTGCGCCTGTCCATATCTGCTGTATCATAAGTTTGGAAGAGGAAGCGTGGTGTGTGTCACTGAATGCATGAGGATGTGCTTCTCTTGAACTTTTAGTTCTGAGCTTTCTTTTACCCACTACATCCTGAACTGCCTGCTTACAAGTATCATTTCCTTCTCAGCCCACACCTTTTTTGCTGAGTGACATGGCATGTTTCCACCCTCTGTCAGAATGATCCAGCTCTGATCATCTGACGGTTCTGTAGTGACGCAGTACATCAGCCAGTGCTATCAAAAGTTAAGTGGACACCTCTAGACCAGTAGTTAAAAAACTAGTCCTCAAACTGTGATCAGCATTGAGCAATGTGACAAGTCAGATGGCAACCTGAATTGACAGTGTCAAAAGCTTTTCTTGCATATCACATCAGCTGCTGAGTTCTCTTCCTGTGGGGTTCTCAGCTGCTGTCAAGGGTGAAGAGGAAATTGTATTAACCTCGCTCCTCAAAAGGTCCAACTGCCTCTGTCCTGCACAAAAAGAGTAATGAAAAGTAGACACCCTCGTTACCACAAAATTCATGTATTCCTAGCTACATTCCAACACCTCCCACACCTTCCTGAGCAACAGAAAACCCAACTGCCCCCTTGCCAGCTGTCAAAGTTTTCAGCTTTATCTTGAGAACATCAACACGTAGTTAGTCAATTCAAACATGGAAATGTGTAGCACTTTAAAATTTTGAATTTGAGTTGTGTGCAGTAGATTGAATTAAATGTAAAGAATAAAAGGCTAGTTTGGCTGGTCTAGGGAAAAAAAGGTAAGAAAAGTAAGAATATTTGAGGGAAGAGCGCTAGTTATTTTCAAGAGTTGGTACTCTGAAATATTATTTGGTGTGTAGTAGTGTCTCTTGCTCTAGAAATTTGGGTTCTGCATTTTTTTATAGCTGTCCTGCATAGGTCTCCTAAACAGCTATAGAGTTTGAAGACTTTGATATATGATGGATATCAATTAAATTATTTACAGCTAATAAGCATAATTGTTCGAGCAAAGAGATCATTACTCAGAGGTGCCTTTTACAAGTGTGGTAACAGAGAATTGACTGAGCAACAAAATTAAATAGCAGATTTTAATGCTTTGGTTTTGTATGTATTCTGAAAAATGGCTGATTAGTCTATGGAGGAGAAGTTATAGTAAATAATAAAGGTCCAAAAGCCTCCAAAGTCTAGAAGAAAAATGCTCTATATAAGTAATTAACTAGCAGACTACATTGCYAGTCATTCAAAAGCAAAGGAAAATGTGCTGTATTAAAATTCTGAAATGCTTTTGAATGGGCTTTTAGGATACATACATAACTGTACATTGTATAAATAAAAGTAAGACTACAGATGATGTGCATTTATCCTGTGGTGTGAATAACCAAACCCCAACTGGATTGCTTGTAGAAAAAGGTATTTCCTAACATAAAATTTTAAGTCTGAGGAGGGGAAAAAGCCCAGGTGCAATAAAACATGCAACTTAGGATGACCTACTTAGTTGCAAATCTATTAAAAGTCTTGGATGAAATGATAGGAGAACTATCAAAGTTCAGGTAGGAAGGAATGAAGAACATCCTACACAAAAAATCTGTGGCTAGGCATCTAAATCTAGAATTTTGTAGAAATACACGTTTGGATCTTGAAGCATAAAAGCTGTGATGCATAAATGAGGCTGGGTTTAGATGAAGGTGCTGATGTAGTAGCAATTTTAAGGCTTGGTGGAAAAAAGATAAGTGGCATAATGTGTTGTTCCTAGAGTTGCATTTGGAATGGTAGAGCAGGTCCTTATGGTAGAACAGTGATACTGTGGTAAAGTGTGTGGTCAAATGAAGTGAATAAATAAAGCATGTTACAGAATTTCTGTGTAAATCTTCAGGCACTCTTGCATGAACCACCAGACAGTTCTGATGGTGGTGATTATATAATGTAAGGGAGTTAAAAATCACAGTGATAATGACAAGCTTAGTCTCTGTAGAGGAGATAAAATTTGGGGGCATGATTGCAAAGACTGTCCTTGGGTGATGTTCAATAATGTCTCAAAGCGACTAATCTGAGAGCCTGACGTAGGATAATTGGAGACCAGATTCAGATACCTCCTTGATTATGCAGGAGAGTACTGGAGACTAATGAAACCATCCAGAGTCTTTCTGAAATTGAATCCCATTCAGAGAATGAAAATAGGAAGATGAACTCTAGAAAGTGAAACAAAATCCCAGTAAGGCAGTATSAGGTATTAAGGAACCACTGGCTGGAGGTGAATGATACTGTATTTCAGCTGTTACAATTCACAGGAGCRGCTGGGCTCGGTAGATAGTCCAGGTGTGAAGGCTCACCCCAAGACAAGGCTATTGCTTGGTGTTCATGGCAGAGGGGATCAAGCAGGCTGCAACATCAGAGCCATTCTTTCCAGGAGATTAGCCTGGAAAGCTGCCTTAAATTGGAATGCCAATACAGAAAGCTTTTGAACAAATCAATACATTGAACARTAATAAATTGTTAGGACTAAATGGTATTTATGCAGTGATTCTAAATGAGCTCAAATACAGGGCTCTGGAARTCTTATTTCTGGTGTGTGATCTGTCTCTTAAATCAGCCTCAGTGCTAGAGTAATGCAGGGTTACAAACATGGCACAGCCTTCTGTAAAGGGCTTGGGTTAGGAGCTACAAAACAGTTAACATCATCTTTTTCTCTGTGTAAGCCAGTGGCAGCCATGGGAAAGTCAGTCACTGGACATACAGAGGATGTTACCATGTTTAGATGAAGAGCTGCATCCCAGCAAGGGTAGTATTGGCTTTGCCTCTCATCCTTTAAACTTCCTTGAAGTTCTTGGTGAATGTGAGCACTACTCCAATCCATAGAAGATTGGATTTTCAAAAACTGCTTTTGTAACTTAGCTGTCTTTTCTTGGATTATGAGTGTTTCAGAGGACAAGAATGTATCATCTCTTTTCACAGTGAAGTTTTGTCACTACTGTATTCTGTTCCACTTGTAAGTAAGGCAGAGGGGTGAATAATGCCAGAGGGCAACACACAGGTATTCAGGATGGAAAAATCTTAAACTGAAGAACTTAACACTGAAGAATGGCAGAATGATCTTGTGATACTTGTTAAACAGGTGATAAAGCAGGAAGAAARCATTGAATGAAGTACAAAGTAGTCACATGAGGCAAAATAACATCAACTAAATATATAGAGGACTGGATTTATATTAGCTTCTATTTTGTAGGAAGGAGATCCTGTGGACAATTTTTGGAAAACATCAGCTCATTGCCCAGCATCGTTCTAATGGGAATAGAGAAATTTAGGGTTATTTAGACATGAAATGGAAAAAACACCATAAGACTTACTATAAAATTACTGACTGTGTGCTCAGTGCACTGTATTGTTCTGGTCATCCAGTTTCAAAAGTACTAAATTAGTGCAGAAACAATACAACAGGGTCATTTTGAGATGCAAGGGAGTCTAGAAAA
The DNA here is from genome assembly GCA_014549065.1 of Cardinalis cardinalis. Taxonomy (NCBI): domain Eukaryota; kingdom Metazoa; phylum Chordata; class Aves; order Passeriformes; family Cardinalidae; genus Cardinalis; species Cardinalis cardinalis. Next base: position 3,787,543 of record JACDOX010000004.1, read on the forward strand.
CAGATGGCCTTGAAGGAACAGAAGAGATATGCATGGGAGTATGCATGATTTAGAAATAGTGAATTGGGAATGATCTCATGCTTCTTTAATTGCACCTTAATTATTGCAGCTAATAGGCTGGAGGTTTTTGTTTGTTTTTTCTYKTTTTTTTTTTTACATTATGTAGTTAACCTGTGCAACTTGTGAAGGGGCTATAAGTATGAAGAAATTTTTWAAAAGTAATAGAATTCATGAAAGATAGCTTTAGAAACCCTAAAATTATAATTTTTGATAATTGAGAAGATTCACCAATGAAAATCTACWAAAAAATCTGCTGCTTTTTTTGCAGGGGAGGTAAGGAGTGTAGGGGACATAATTGGCCCTGGCACTAGACAAGATCCTGAACTGATGGCTTTTTGGGGTGCTGGTTAGATGAAGATGGAGCTGTGTGAGTTGAAGTCTGCCAACAGTTTTCTGCAGTAGTCTTGGATACAGAAACTCTCTAGAGGGAAAGCTTGATGAGCATTTTAGCCCACTGTAGACACCYAGGCTCAGTTCACTTGCCTAGAGTAACCAGCCAGGCTTCCAGCCTTTCCTCTAAGGCGTGAATCTCCTCCTCTGGGTCCAGTGTCCTGTCTGCCAGCTGTGTGTGGATGTCCTGCAGGGTATAAGGTCCCCAAGGGGCACTGAGTACTCCAGCCAGCTGACTCACACCCCAGAGCCCAGTCAGATGAGCCAGGTGCTGAGCACCATGGACTGGACTGCCTGGATGTCCATCAGCTGTAATGGGTGTGTGGATTTGTGCTTATAAACATCAGTTTATTTGGTTTCTGACTGAATCCTATGCTTGCTCTGACCCTATGAGACACTTGGGAGTTCAGTCACTGTGGTCTTGTTTTTGGCAGGGTTTAGCTAGTGTGTTTTACACATACATTTATGTATGATCAGCAGTCTCTTGAATAGCTGCCCCTGCATGTGTGTAATACCCACTCTTGCTCTGGAGCCCTGGGAGCCTTGCTGATGCCTTTGGAATTGCAATAGCCCCCAGTCACTTGTTTGCTGTGCTGATGGTCTGTGTGCTCAACGGGAGAGCATGGCTATAGCCTCCCATGCTGCTGCCCAAGCCCAGCTCTGGTCCCTGGGAGGGCTTGTGGCTCTGGGTACCTGGCTTCTCTAGTAGAAGATTCTCCTTGAAGTTGTAAAGTTGCCCCCCAGTAGGAAATGATGGTGACTTAAGCAGTTAAGAAAATACACTGGGCTTTTTAAAGGTAAAAGTTCTACRTGCTCTTTGAGAAGCTTTTAATTAGAAAACTCATTTAAATAATCTAGGTCAAAGTTGTGTTGTAGTAGCATTTTTTCATGACACGGTGTTAACAGCTTAAAAGCCTGCACTTTTCTTGGTAACTTTACAATTCTGTTTTGTTTTGTTTTTGAACAGGAACGAGGATGGTGAGCCCTGCATCTTTAAGAAAATTGCTGGAGTCTTGTAAAGATCTTTCTTTACTTGATGTGTCCTTCTGTTCACAGATCGATAATAGAGTTGTGCTAGAACTGAATGCCAACTTTCCTAATGTGTTCATAAAAAAGAGTTTCACCCAGTGACTCCCTACATATGCTGCTGTGGAACTCGCTTGACAGAGTTGTTTGCCTGTAAATTTGTGATGATTTTTTTTTAAGAATATAAATCTGCTATAAAATAGTGGAAACTATTAATTATCTACACAGATGGGTAAAATACAGTTAAATGTATTATGTTTCTTTAAGTTGATATTGTACCTAAGAATTATTTTGCTCTGTTAATTGGTGACACTGCATGTTTTTAAATACTAGCCATATGTTTGGCTTTAATGAGAAGCAAATGAATGTCTTCTTAAATGTCCCTTCACAGGGTGTTATACACAATACACTATGTTAATATCCAGGTGAAAACAGAAGTACAATATTTATCAGTAAGGAAAATATGGGTGCTTCCTTTTCATGTGTTTGTGTGTGTATATATAAATGTATCTATATGTATTTGTATATACATACACAGATATTGTAGCATTCTAGTTTGACCTGCAGCATAAGATTTTATCATCTGGCCTATAATTAGTTATTTGAAAACCTGTTTAAGTGTGTGTAAGAACAGATAGAAAAGGCACTTTGTCTTCTTCGAGKTTTGGCAATGAACTGTATCTGATACAGTTTTCTCCCTTCCTTCACCTGAAATAGRTGTAGTGATGTTTTACAGTCCAGCCTAAGCAGCACAACAGATAAATGCAAGAAAGAACCTGGACCACCTGAACTTAGAGCAGAAATGAAAGATAAAATTGACAGCTGCTTCTTGGTATTGAGATACAAAGTTTAAGCCAAGTACTTAATGTGTAGAAAACTCCGGGGTAGTTTTCTTTTTCAAATTTCTGTCATGGTCAAGACTTTATTTGTGATACGTCTGGTTATTGTGCAGAGTACCACAAAAAGTAGAACTTAGGGTAATGTGTTAGCAACTGTCCTTTCACTGCCATCAAATCTACTGTCAGGTGTAAAAGCAAGCATCTTTGTTCAGTAAAACAGCAATGAAAATATAATGGGTTTGAAACAAGGGCAATACAAGTTGATGATTTTATAATTACCAAACCTTATTACTGGATTTTTTGTTGTTTGGGTTTTTGTTTTGTTTTGTTTTTCCAAGAGGAGAGTAGCTCGAAGTACTGTTGCACTCTCTCTTTAAGACTGCTTTAAGACAGAAGGAAAACTGTGTTGATGGACAATTTCTGGAAGTTTCTTCCTTTTGCACTTTTTTGGATGAAGCTTTTCTCTTTTTTTCCCTTGAATACCACTGCTAGAATATGTTGCTCTGTACAGCTTTGGTTTAGAATCTTACCTTTTTAGCCATTGTTGATGCATATGGACCATAAAATATAGGCTGTCTTTTGATATTGATTCTGTTATTCTTGTATTGATGGCACTTATTACCTCCTGGAATAAGAAGAAAAATACTTTGTCTGAGAGAAGTACAGTATTGTACTGAAGATCAGTGACAAAGAACACTTCAGTTCATGCAGTAAATAACCAACTGTTACTAGAGGACTGCTGCAAATCGTTAAAAATCTGACAATCTCTGTGACTCCTGAATGACTGCTTTGAACTCTCTGTGCTGGTGCCATACTTTATAAACCGTGTCATGAAACAGCTACAGAACATTTATCTGATTTTATTGAAAGACCTAGTTCTTCAGATTTTTAAATTTTGCTGAATCTCTGGGGAATTCCAGATCCAAAGAAGGGCATGCACAGTTGGCTTTTTGATTTTTTCCCTCCACAAAGATGGCACTATGGGATTTCCAACTAGTTTGTGCCATTCCATTTTTTTTCTTCTTYAGAAATCTGAGCATTGTCAGAGAACTTTAAATTGATTTACTTTTTTTTCCATACTGAAAGATGACAGCTTTGGTATGATTCTCTGTGAGACCTCATTTCTCTCAATCATGTTTGGTTTCATTTGTTTTTCTGTGAACTTGTAACTTTTTTTAGTCTATATTTTCATTGTAATTATTAAACATTAYTATTCTAGTTACATGAGAACACAGGTACAGATAATGGGAGTTTACAMAGAACAGAGTTCAAAACAAATGTATTTGTTGTAAAATTTCACTTCTCAGGGGTTGTTCTATGTTTATCTCTTTTTTTTTCTATAGAGATCTGTTTTGTTTGTTTTTCAMTGTAAACAGAGTGGGATGTGGATGAAGTGATAGCCATTGTGCCTTCAAACTGGTAAACTTGGTAGATAATAGAGTTTTTCTCATCAGTGAATCAAATAAGTGTTTTTGTARTCACATACGTGTAAAGAATTTCATTCTCTGTTGCTTTTTAGGTAGCATAAAGTAGGTTTAAATTAAAATTTTGTTCATAGTGGAGRATTTTTTCTTTCTTATGTTGCATCTTCTGTTTGAAAATGGTTTTTTCAGGAATTCTCTATTGTCACTTGAAAGATAAATTGAAGTTGACTTTTTATTTGGATTGTTTAAAATTTGGCTATTGCTGACATATAATTAGTTCAAAGAGCAGAGAAGTGACTGGGAATGACTTCTATCTATAGTTGTAGACTTCAACCTTCAATCAGAGAGTAAGAAGCTCTTTTAGCTATGGCCTTATAAGTCCAAGAAGTCTTCCAGCAAAACAAAGTTAGACCAGACTTGACATTTGTAATACTTGTAGAATAAAGAAAACAACTTGCTTTTAGACCTTCCTTGTATGTCACAGGGAAGCAAGAATAGGCCACTGTCTCTTTAGTTCTGCTATCTTATACTTGTGTGTCTATTTATTTATATATATGTATGCATAAGTTATATATACACACACACACATACATTTGTGTGTCTTTATGAATTCTTTTGGATATGTGTACATACATAAACATATATGTATAAATCTCAAAGKTTTTCATGTAGGAATTACTTTTGTAAAGTGAGTGTGATAGAAAAAAGGTGTTTCATAGCAGTTCTGCTTTCAACTATTGCTTTACTCTACCTGGAGACTGAGTTCATCTCTACCATGCAGCAGGAAAAGCCTGGACAGATGTGCTGAATTTCCAGTGTTGCTTTGCCAAAGTGCCTTTTGGTTTGTCTGCTCGTGAAGGGTGTTACAGGGTATGAAGAGTGAATGCAAATCTGATAACTACTGTGGACTGTCTCCTTGCAAAGCAGTCATATAGAGGGAAACTTATGTTCTAGTTTCATTTAATCCAAAATGAATGATGTCARTTCCTCCACTGGAGAAATTTAATTACTCTTGAATTGGGTCTCATCTCCATCACTAGACTGTCCCTCAGTCATGTTATCTAAATCCTGCTGTTAAGGATATTCCTTTTTTTAATCSTGTTGTTTGGTTGTCTGTCTTTCTGAAGCTTTGTAAAAGATATGCTTTGGCAACAAATGTTAAAAAAAACATGGCTAACATGTCCAAAAGAAGGRGTTTACTCTGAACTGCTCCTGTTCTTAAGCTAAAGGGGGTCTTCCATTCTCTCTGTGTGAWGTTGATGTGGGATGGCCTGTTGGTCAAGATGTAATTCCTTGGATAATTTAACAATAAAATATAATAATAAAACGCAAAAACTTGTATGATAACTTTACCATTTAAAGCATCTTCTTAACTYGTTAAGGCTTTAATTCAATAGTGTGCTTACTTGCATTCATAATTTTGAGCTGTCTGGCTGCTCTATGAAATGGATGGGGTTTCTGTTCTTTAAATTACACACCTGATTAAGTCCATTAGTGAGCATGACTTGTATAGAACAATTTTGCATGGGAGTTTGAACCTTATAATCCCCTATGTACTTGGAGGCCCAAGTTTCAGACAAAAACCCACAAGTGAACAAACAACAAAACCTCCCAAAACCTTTGTATTTCCAYAGAGCTCTTATGCTAAGTTTCCCAGGTATAAGATGTCCAGTAATCATGGTACACAGTGAGTAGAATTCATCTCACTGAATGTTAGTTCTCTGAAAGTTAGACATCTACTTCAAGGGAGGAATCTGGGYGCCTCTAGAGAGTTATTAATCTCCTAAGGCAGACATTTCAGGAAAGTAGAATGAATCATGTTCTAGAGAGCCTCTCTGGAGACTGTGGAAGCTGTGATTTAGCTCAGGTTAGATACCAAACTGAGATTAATTCCATCCAGTGCTGTACTACCTGTCTTGAAAAACAAGACTGAAACAACATCCATCCTTAAACCTTCAAAACCTCCAACTTCCATCCAGAGAGAAGCAAAAAAAAAAAAAAGGAAATTCTGWGGAGGAAACCTTGAGGAGTTTTCTTAATGCCAGGATCTGCTTCTGCCCTGTGCTAATACCTGTGGTATATAATTGGTTTTATGTTGTCAGTTTATTTGGGTTTGGGTTTTTGGAAATGCATCCTCTTTTCCTTTTCCAAAATCTCATGTACCTAACTGGCTGTATGTATAGTTCTGTAGATGCTTGAACAGGCAAACATAATTAATGTATTGCCACTATTTTGATAATCTTTCATATTGCTATAATTAAGACTGAGTAATTTAACTGCTCTGCTGTCATCAGAAATGTCACCCACTGTGCATTTGCAAAAATTGTGTGCTGGGTCCTGGTTCTTACTGTGTGTACTTATTGCATCTTTTGGGATATATTTTCCATGTCACATCAGCAGGGCTGCTAAATTTACAAAAACTAAATGTAGCATTTTATTATGAGGACTATGGGAGTGACTTTATATAGATGATTTACATGTTCATTGTTGCTCTTAAACAGTGATTCTGTAAGTTGTAGTTTTGGAAATTACTAGACTAGAAATCCCTGCTTTAATGCATCTGCACTTTCTGTGTCAGATGCAGTCAGTGTTTTTTCCCAAATGAAGGCATTAGTCCTTCACTGAGACGATGATTTCTGTGATTTTTAGATATCTGACTTGATAATGAAATGCAAGAAGATGCTCTTTAATAAAAGTTACCAGCACAGGACAAGYTGTGATAACTGACATTTGGAAGGGCTGAGAAATGGGTGCTGCATGTTACAGATCCTCAGGAGCTTCAGAGAARTGCATCAGCAGGAAGAGTCTCATTAAGAGGATTCAGCCTCTGTAATAGGAGGTATTGGTGAGATTTTCCTTTTCAGCTAATGGACTAAATACTTCTGTTTKAGTTACATAGCTCTGGTTTCTCCTTGTCTTGTTTTCACTTAAGGATGGTAAATGGCACAGTTAGGACAGATGTCCTAAACTGAAGGGCAGCCATTGTAAGGAATGAAGTTTTTCTGTTGCATGTTTGTTCACCTTTTCTAAAAATAAAAGAATGAAAATACTCTCAACTAATTGAAAACTCATTTTACTTAGATTCTGAAGAAATGTAAATGTCAAGAAGGTTGAGGAAAGAAAAAAGGGGACTTATTCAGATTTATCTGTATACTCATGAAAGGGTAGCCAGAGCTATTTATAGATGTGAGGAAAGTAAGTGCCTTGCTCTASATCAGCTCTTCAGCTCTACCTTTCCCAGAAACATAGCTTTCCACATAGTATCACRTGCTCATACTTCTAAATCAAGATTTACCATTTAGATGCTCTTAATATTGACCTTTTGTGTACATGTTTGTGCAGTAAGTCAGAATGCCTCTGTTTCATTTTTATCAACTACATAAAAGTATTTTTTTCTTTGCCTACCACTGTGAATTCATGTTTTTTGTTATTTATTGAAACTATTTCATGCATGTACACACAGATGCATGTAAGACATCATTGCTCAGATTTTTTGCAACAGGTCTTTTTCTGAGGACAAACTGCAGTTTGGGGGTAAAAATGGTAAAGTCTCTGGAGAAGGTTCAAGGGAAATCTGATCAATGTGTTGGAATACCTGATGGAGGGAAAGAATGAAGAAGAGGGAGCCAGATTCTTCTCAGTGATGCCCATGAACAGGACAGGAGGCAGTGTGCACAAACTGAAACACCCGAGATGACACATTCTATGGCACAGTTGCCTAGAGAGCTTGTGGAGTCTCCACCCTTGGAGATACTCATCATCCTGGGCACTGACTGGGTGGCCCCAGTTAAGCTGGTGGAGGCTGGACTAGATGACCTCCAGAGGTCCCTTTCTAGCCTCATCTGTTCTTTTTATCATCYGAGATATGCCCGTGGTTGGTTTCTTTGCTTCGTTGTACTGATTGCTGAAGAAAGTAGGGAGAGGGGAAAAGAAGGAATACCTGTCATAAGGAACATGACATGTTGAGAACAGACACAAGAATCTTGTACGTTTCCCTTTTTTGTTATTTTAGGAGAAGTAACATATCTCTCCATTTAAGTTAGCAGAGAAATCTAGGTGCAACTTAACTGGAATGAAATTTTGGTAACGTTTTCAACATGCAGCTCTGTAATGTACTAAACACACAACTGTTTTATGTGAGTGTGATTGTCACTCCAAAGCCTGAAAGTTACACCAAGGACTAAGAAAAATAACCCTATWCTTGGGCACTGGCAGTAGTTTCTGGGTAGAAACTGAGTTGTCTATAATACCCTAGGAATAGTTTGTATACCTTTAGTATTTGTTTATGTAGACCTTACACTGAATTGGGATTGCCATGGTTTAGGTGACAGTTATTCCTGCTTACTCTGTTGGAAACTGAGTATAGAGGTTACCTGTTCATAGTGTCAAACACAAACATTGGAATTCAGGTGAAAAAGAGGACCAAGTTTACAAAAGAGTGAGATGTTTGAGTGTTTTAGGGAGGTACCATGTATAATTGTGGTAAGTTCCCATCTTTTGTATATTTACTCTTTTACCATTGGCAGGAGTTGTTGTCTCTGCTCACTATCAGAGATGGATTCCCTTTTATCAGATCTYGTCTCTCGAGATTTTTCTTTTAGGGCAGTGCCACAGATTTTTGCACATACCCACTGTTCTGAAACGTATGGCTTGGTTAGGATTTGGAAACTAATGGCTAGTCTATGCTTGAAGTTATTTTGGAATAGTTACTAAAAGTAAATTAAAATAACCAGGAATTGATGTGTTCACAGGGAGACCTTGCACTTTCTGATTTAGCTTTGGCATACAGACAATTACAGGTGCCCTTCAGCTGTCACGGTGAAATCTGTGTGATGGTGATCTTTATGGATTTTGTTAATGAACATAAAGCCACTGCAGCTCTTCAGCATCTTTTAGTATTTTGCATTCATGTCCTTGCCAGGCAGATGGTGGAGTTGAGGGTTGTGGAGATTGGCCTAGCTCTGGAAGTGAGGTGTGTGAATTGCCTGGGGAAATTTCCTGCTCGCATTTATTCACATGTGCAGATGAGAAGGGCATCTCCAGACTTTCACATTTAAATGCCTAAATCCAGCACCTGGATTCATTTAAACATAATAGGTCTCTCTCCCTGCCCCCCATCACATAACCAGCAAGAAAATACTTGCATTGTATTTATGATTTAATAGTACGCTCCATTTTTTGCTGCAATAGGAGTTTGAGTAATGTAACGAGAAACTCCTATTGCATTACCTTTTAAAGAAACTAATTTCTGTRAAGGTGGAAGTGCAGCAATACAGGGAATACTTCCAGACACTGTCTGTAAATACCTGTGCTGTGCATGCTGTGCCTGTAAGCACCAGAAGCAAGTTATGCCTTTTTGTAATAACAAGTTGAGAAGGACAAAAGGGATAATTGCCTCTAAGCACATTTTCTGTAGCTGGAGGATATTTGTATCACTGAATTTTAAATATCTAGAGTAGATACTAAAGTTAGGACACTATTCTCCTAGGGTCCTGTCACTGAGTAGATAGGTTCTTCTATAGGGTAATTCGGATCAGATTAGTCTTCAATTGAGGTCTTGAATTGACCTTTGGAGAAGCAGAGGTCTGTGTAGACCCAATACAATTTCTGTTGGAAGCTAGCATGAGTGGATTCAGAGTAAGAGGTTGCTTACCCCTTGGTGCTCTCTATTAGTCCCCTAGCTTGACTTGCTTCCACCACTTGCATTGCTCTGTTAGTTGAACTGGATTTGATTGCTCCCTACAAAATATCTCGGTGAAAACTGCTTATTTTCTAGTAGTTGTCCTTTTGGTTGTTTGGGGTTTTTTTTCTCTCCCAATTTGGCTATTATAGCAAGCAGAAGGAAGGGGGCATTTAGCTTCAATTAAAAGAATAACAAGCAGCAGGTGGGAGCATGTTGGTTGTGCAAATGCTTTAATTCAAATTAGCATAAATTAGGATAGCCACTTTGGATTGTGATCCAAAGCTTCTAAAATTTTACATAGTTCATCTCAGTGCTGTGCCACAAAAATGTCCAAAGTGAGGTTGTTTATTTGCACCTCATGGTGGTGACTCAAGCCCTAAAGTATAAAATGCTAGTGTGAACATATGAGAACATTCAGGTCCTAACTGGCTTCAATAAATCCCCCAAAAAAGATCCTTCCTTCCAAACAGACATTGGAAGTTTTACATTTGAGAGGCTAAAAAGAGCATGTCTAAAGTRTGGTGAAGGCAGTGGTTAGCAAATCTAAGCTGGAGGGAGGGGCAGCAGTTCTCTGATGTGTTTTTCAGGACTGTTTTCCTGATCTTAAGCTGCATTGGCCCATGAAGCTAACATCCACCCCTTTGCAGTCCTAAATATAGTCAGTATTCCAAGAGCTCTTTCTGGGTGTGCAGTCTTCGATCCCAAATCTGTTTTCTGTGTTCCTATTCAGTAATTAGCTGATCCACTTTCAGTTTTTTCCTCCTCTTAGTATACTAGGGGTGTTTATCTTAACATCTACATTTATTTTTAATATTCCTCTCTGAGACTCATGCTTTTTTTTTATACTTAGGCAAGTACTTGATTACATTTCAAAACAAGGTTTTTCTTCTGATCTGTGTTCTGCTTGACTGAGAGTAAGTGGAAGATAATGTTATTGGTGTATTCCTTCTTTTCAGATTTGGCTACTGTATCCTCTTTCTTTCTGTGTGTAAAGCCGAAGGTTTTACATGTGTTGCATTTGCAGACACAGCTCCCATGGATCCCTGGCTCCTCCTCATTTGACTGATGCTTTTGGGGTATGAAGTATGGGTTGACTTGAATACACACATACACACAAAACAGAGATGTTAGCCCTGTATTCATGAAGGATTTCATTTATTATGGAGAAATCTAATGCCTTATATTGCTAATTCAAAGATAAAATCTTCTTATCTTTAAAAGTCAACCAATGATTTCTATGTAGGAAATTAGGCCAGTTTTCTTCTGCTGTGATGGATCATTTAAAATATCATAATACTGTGTTGTGCAGTTTACTCCATTACTGCCAGTATAAAGAAGTTGAAATTAATGTTCTCCCTGAGTTGTCAGTATCTGCTAATTCAGAGATGACAGAAATGTGTTAAAATATATTCAGCTTATAATATTTATCTTGCTTTGCACTTAATTTGTTTCCCTTTGACTGTGTTGCAAAATGCCAAGTGTACATAAAATAATGAATAAATAAAAAATAAATTATTTGTCTACATTCATTGACCTTTCGTGCATTCCTTTTAAAAAACAATAAAATACAACACAATATGATGCATTCCGAGGAACAGTTTGCTTATATTTTTATCACTGTTCATTTTGAAATAGGTTGTTTTTTGGATATTAATTTGTAACCTAGCTTTTTAAAAAGAATTATTATTAGAAAAGTGTATAATTGTTTAATGGTTAGCTTCTAGTCCTATGAAGGCACATGGAACTAGGTGTGTTACACAAAATAGATGCTTCAGTGCCTGAAACACTTTGTGGTACAGAGCAAGAGACAACAGATGTATGTAGACAGATGGGATATAAAGCAGAATATGGAGATTACAATGTACCAAGAGAGACCTCCAAGAAAAATATAATTGTTGACTTTCTTTCAAGAATAATTTCCTAGTCTAGTGCAAATTATGTTACCATAAGGTATTTCTTAATCCCTTTAATTATGTTTGCACTGGTACAGTTGCTTTTAAATGTGGAGCTTAAGTAACATGATAAATTCTGAATTTAGCAAAAATGTTAAGGCCTCTGCAGCTTTGAATATGGGCACCAGAAGGGGACAGGTGATCAGCTGGGCTCTACTTGTCAAGATCAACCCAAATCTTGAATTGAAAATGAGCAACTGCTTTGCCAGGACTTTGTCCTCCTTTTGATRAGTTCTCTAAAGTGGTTTTATGGGTTCCAAAGTTGATATTGATTTAATCAGTGCCCATTTTCTTCTAGACAAATTTTTTGAGTGTTAGGTTCTCCTAATAGTGTTAATTGTTCAAGGCAATTAACTTAACCAGATACAGAGCTTTGAGTTTTCTAAAATCTTTAAAGAAACTCTTAATAAGACTTTTAATCTCCWGCACCTCCTGAAGGGTTCTGCTTTTGTATCACAGCTTTGCCTCAGGCCAGTTTAATTTCAAGTGTGCTAAAACTGTCTTCTAGCATCAACTTAGAGCTGCTGGTGCTTGCAGTTATCCAGAACTATATGAACCAGACTGGACCTGGCTTCTGTGCGTTTGGACAAAACACAGCTGACTTTTGATGCCTGCTAAAGTACAGTTTCAGGAATCATTTCTGGTGGCCCTATTTCTAATTATACCTGTATCACAGTATTGAAAATTCACACAAAAATCTGACAWGTGTCAGGTGTCTGTCTTTCCTCTGTGGGGCACTTCTGGTAATGCAAACAGTTTAAAAAACTACACAGATAAAGCCAGATTTCAAAATCTGTCAGGATTTGTAGGTTTTAATGCCTGAGAGCCTGTAATACACTTCTTTACATTATTGTTTGGCAGATGTGCGTTATTATTTGGGCAGTTTAAGGAGTTATGGGTTCTCCATGCCCATACTTTTACCTGCTTTATGTCTAGACAGAGGGAGGAAATTTAGTGTTCTGTGAGAACATTAAAAATGCAAACTTGTCTCTGTTACTTTGCAATGCAGTTGGCAGTCTTGACTGAAATTTAAACAGAACACTGCAGATCTGATACCATGCATTCTGTAATTGTTTATTCGCTGGTAAAACCAAATGTTATTATATACRATGTAGGCATTTATTATCACAAACAGATTTTAACATAATCCTTTCCCTCACTGTTTTTTAGAGCTAGAAATAAAAATGCCCTGATGCYGTGGCCAGGCAGTTTTGAACTGACAAGTATCTTCAGAAGGTAAAAYAAATGTAGCAGCATTTTTGTAGCAAGGTCATGTCCACCCCTCTGGATGCAAATGCACAAACAATTTCAGTTCAAACTTCAGGCCAATATGTCTCTACATGCAGCTGGAGGCCAGTGATGCAGTCTCCATAATTTCTTTGTGAAAGGGATGAATCATGCTTAGATTTAGCCTTGCTAACTGGCTACAAGCTCAGGGCTCAAAGTGCACCACAGGCAAAATATTTTAAAATATTTATATAATAAGCATTAAATTGTCTGTATTTAAAAACTACACTGAATGTGAAAGATGTGACTGGCAATCTACTCTAGGTTATCTCTTCTAGTACCCATGTCTAATAATAAATGTTARCATTACTGTAGCACAGAAGGCCTATCATAGAAGAATCTAGAAGAAAATTACTGTRTTTGGGRTAAACTTCAAAGAACTTACTGTATGGTATCTCTGTTTAGAGAAATCTTCATTGTGTTTTTGCCATTGCTTCTGCTTACTAATTGCAAAGGKTTTGTCTGCAAAATTATCTGTCACAGGGAGGGTTCATTGAAGGTGATGACATGCTATTTTCAACATATGTCTGTTTTTTCCCCCCRTAACATTCATTGATAGACTTGATACAATGCCTTGCAGTAACTTTCGTTCCCCCAGCAGATATCTTTCCTAGAACCCCTACCTAGTGCTGAGTATAAGATGTTCCTCTTTTTAAAATTATTGTGGAAGGGAAGAAAAATGGTGGGACACAGCCTTCAGGCGCCCTGGACTGTTTTTTTCCATGCTGTGGCTGCTGCTGCACCTGGGGAGGAGTTTTGAAAAAGTTCTGATTCATTTTCCATTTGTGTGTCACCAGGTAGTATTTACTGTATCTGTTACTAATGACACTCATGGAGAAAAATGTTATGCAGAAGTAAATCACTATCTTTGAATTGGCAAAGAGAAAGAGTTTTTAAGATCAAAATATTGTGGGCACTGATCAAACTGAGAGATCTACAATGCTGCTCTGTTTTTTTTTTAATTTTATTTTATATCTATACTTTTAAATAATTCAGTATTTTCAGAGAATTATGGCAGCTTTCAAGTTAAGGTATTGATCGATGGGTGTTCTGCTGTTCTCCAAAAGGTGCAGAGGCTTTCACATCTGCGTCTCCTCTGCTCAAAGTGGCAGATCTTTGTAAAGGAGGCACAGATTAAGGATGTCCAGCTAATGATTCAGTGCTGTCTSTGCCCTGATAGGAAATAGTCCTTTGTGAGGGGGTGGGGTTACAACCCCTCTTTTTGCCTTTTCCTAAATATAACGTCCTTAGGCAGTTTTTACATCTTTCAGTTCCCTTAAATATTGCAGGAGACTAAGTGAACAGTACAGTCTCCTGTCTCTTTGCAAGGAAGTACATGTACTGCCTTGCTCCCTAACATATCTTTTTCCTCAGAACAGCACTGTGTCCTTACAAAAACCACTTTCCCCCAGAAGCCTCCTAAAATAATGAGCTTAAATTTGGAAGAGTGAGGGAATTCCAGCTTTTTGCATCTTTCTATCTGCTGCTGAATGATTCATATCTGTTGTGGCTCTGTTCACACACAACAGCAGGATCTATCCAGGGAAGGCAGAGGCTGTTCCCTCTGGCCGAGAAATAGCAATGCTGTATCTTGTCTCAAAACAGATATGAGAAAATGGTCCATATTCCCTTGGGATGCTCTTCTGTATTGGGTAACAGGTTGGAATTGTAACATTTCAATGAGGCTGTTATTCATGTTTTACAACACTCACAGCTGCTGCAGCCACTGCCTCTGAGGTCTCCTGCAAACTCCACAGTGTGTCCTTACCCCAGACTCTCTGCTGAATTTTACCTTAACCAGAAGTCGTTCAGCACATGTAAACGATGGGGTTCCCCCTGCCTGTGGCCATGTAGGTCTGTGTTTGGGACTAGCAGGAGCCTACTGCAGCTAGCCTTACTTTCCCTGGTGAGAGTTGGGTCCCAGTCTGGCAGTAGAGCAGTGCTGGAATGTGGGAAGCCTTGGATTCAGGCCAAGGGGAATTAACTGAAGGTGCAGCTGAGGCTTAGCTGCTGGGTTATGTGTGTGCTCTCGGGGTGAGCCCCCTTCTGCCCTTTCACTGGAGATGTAGAGGCAGGAGGGCAAGAGTCACAGTGCTGGGCCAGGCAGGGGAGAGGGAGATTGATTTCAGCCTTGTGGGCAGAGCCTGTGGGCRGTGAAGGGGAGTGAAATCGAATCTATGGGTATAAAACCTCAAGTGGCCTGGCCCCTGCTGTGGTTGGGCCTGTATTTCTGAATGGTCAGCTGGAGGGGAGGCAGGACCAAAGCCAAATGGACTGAGAGCCTCTCTGCAGGTCCTCTGGAACACTCACCTCTCTTGGCTGGCTACACAAGGCATGTGGGCAGGCWGGGTTGTCTGCCCTCTCTCTTGCCCAATCCCAAGAGGCAGACATGCATGATTAAATGAAGGACTGCYTTAAGCTAAAGGCCTCAATTCCACCCAAAGTTTAAAACTGCTGGTTTGGGATAATATATATATATACTGAACATGTATGCAAAATTAGTATGCAGAAGGCCAATGTTCTCCAGCTCTTCAGACCTATTAGCAAATAAATCAATCCTTACTTATCAGCTGGTTTAGGAGGGGTGCCTGGGACAAAGCCAGCTGTTCCTTTTGGAGGCTGGACCTTATGGCTKTTTGCCTACTGTGAACAGAGCTATCTCCACAGGTGGGATAAACACAGACTTGGTCTGTAGTTGAAGATGTAGCCACCGCTTACTTTTCCAATTCCTGCTGTACCCACAGCATCTCCTTTCTGTTATCTGAACAAATCCAGCATTGATGTTCAGCTGGAAAACAAGTTATTTTCTCCTATTTCTGCTCAGTGCTACAGTATTGGCTGCCTGTAGTGTGATTAGCTCTGTGCAGAACACTTGTTTCTTTCTAAAACTTAATCTGTCTTGGGTGTTTTGTTTTGTTTTGTTTCAGCTCAATTTGCTTGTTGAGTTAACAAGAGACTCCGAGATCGTGATATGTCACTTATCAGTTTTCAGTGCAATGAAGTCTGCTGCAGCAGAATGTCTGAACGTCTTAGGTTCTTGATATTCACAATATTTTAACATTTTCAGCACCTACATACACAGCATGGCAAGTGGTAGTTACAAACCAGCAGCCCTGAAATAAACACAAGATGTAAACCTGTGTGGTCGTACCAGCCCGTGCTGCCGCCCAGGGGTGTGGGCCCGAACAGAGCCCAGCTCCTGACGCACCTCAGATGGCCTGGGGTTGTGTCGTGAAAAGAGAGCACCCAGCCAGCCTGAGAAAGGCCCTRCAGGAGACCAGGGCTGTCCCCAGATCTCTGTTCCTGGGGGGTTCATCCAATGGAGGAGAGTTTTGGGGTTGTTGCGGTTTTTTTGGAGGCRTTTGGTGATACTGGTCTGGCATGTGGGGTGGTTTGCCTTCAGCAAGAACAGAAGCCATTTGGTGAAATGGTGGGATTTGAGCCCCCTGCCTTCCCAGAAGAAGGGAAGGCGCTGGCAGAGGCGTGTTCAGGGCCCCAGGACCTGTCCTGGTCCCGCTGCCCCGGCTGTGCCC
>JACDOX010000004.1:3824768-3871873 GCA_014549065.1 Cardinalis cardinalis
GTCCTCCTGGCAGCATCCCCGGCCTGGTGGTGGGATACTGGCTGTCCTTCGTTGTGTCTGCCTTTGTGCTGAGCCTCCTGGAAAGCTCCTGAAGAAAAGTCCGAGGAAGTCAGACTGAGACAAACATTACTACCCAGAGGCTGTTTTGGGAGAGCAACWGTGCAGCAGAGCTGAGGTGGCCTTTGGTAGCTTCGTGGTTAAATGCAAAAGTCAYAGCAACCCCCTACCCACCTCGAAAAACTCTTAGGAACAGAAATCATAACATTATAAAATATTTCCTTGTTCTCACTTCATTCTATAGTACCAGATAATTGCTTTTTCAACTCAATTGAAACTCCGTTTCTGTTATTGCAGCGTTAGTGCTCCTCCATGAGCTTCAGCGCTTGTCAAAAACATCCATTTCTTGTCTATTAATGCCTCTTGCCCACTTTCTGGACTGGATTGATAACCATTTATGTTTAATGCTATGTTAAGTAACAGCTTCGAGAAATGGAGTAGGTGAGGAGGCTGTGGAAGAGATAAGGGTAAATTGTCTTGTTCTTTGGTCCTGCTCTCCAGAAGCACCTSTCCTTCATGTCTGAAGCCTAGGCCATGCAGTCAGACCAATGCTAAAAACAAATAATTATTCCCCAGGGAGTTAATCTTTCCAATAAATAACAAATACCTTTTATCTTAAATTTGATGGCAAACAAAGTTGGATAGAYAGGGGACCAGAGGCACTGAGGGCAGTAAAATTAGCTTGTGGCACACAAGCAGTCTGCAAACTTGAACAGCATCTTCAGCAACACATCCACACTCCAGTAAAAAGAACCTCCACCAGAAACAGCTGAAAAACACATTTAACAGAAGCAGACCCAGAAACCACACAAAACAATATTGTGGCAATCAGCTAAAAAAGTAGCAACCTGCAGMGCTCCCACTGTTTGCCACTCTTTCCAGCTTTAGAACCACTGATTCTGTAGGAACTTACTTTCTGCCTCTGGTCAAGCTGATGTGTGCTCCTCATATCCTCCTGTCAGCTTCAGCGGCCGAGCTGAAAACAGTGTTGAAGAGGGCAGAAGCGACTGGGTGGTAGTAGTCTTCAACTAAAACACACTGGCACTCCTCTGGTCACCAAGTTATCACAGTGGGAGTGCAATAGCCTATTTGTTAGAAAAATCTAATAACTGTTTAATATTGAGAGGAGGCTACAGCTGACATTACTGTTTCTCCCCTGAAAATGCAGACGTGGAAGTGCTGGGATGCCCCTTTCTCTCTGCTGTGGTGAGTGACAGCTCAAAGTTTAATTTCAAGTATCTTTCAGTCCAACTTACTTTCTCACATTTGTGTAAATCCAGTGGTTAGAAACAAGCTAAATCACCCCCCTGCTCTGGGTGCAGGGTGGGCAGGGACCGTGACTCAGGCGCTGCTGCAGGTGACGTGACAGCTGCACTTCCACAGCTCTGCTTGGCTGTCTGGGGGTGCTGACACCAGTTGGAGCAGCAGGGATTTCTCTGCTGCTCCCACACACAGCCCATGAAAGGCAATCAGTCTTCGTAGGGAACAGCTCAAATAATTCATGTACCATAATAATTGTATGTTCCCACTAAAGTGACACTGAACAGTCGATCCTTCAACAAAAAAGATTTGCCCATCACCCYAGATGATTGCTGAAGTGTTACATTAAAAAAAAAAAAATCCCTAAACCCCCATGATGTAAAAGTATGTAAAAATTAGTGGTGATAACTGAGCCTAGAGCTCTGTGGCTGAAACAGGAGTCTCTGCACGTGAGCTGGGTGGCAGAAATGAGCCTGGATCCCTTCCCTTTGCCTGCTAGACCCTTCATACCATCAAGACCGGGTCATACATCTCCTCCCCTCCACTTTCTGCTGTGCAGACATATGGTTGGTGTTTCCTCAGTGGGGAGCCCCCAGCTGAGAGTGCACCTGTGGTAGAGTCAGCAGTAAACAGGAGTAAAGGGTTAACCCACTTATGCACACTGAGAGAGGTGAGTTTATCCACTTTTATTTACTGCTACACTACCGGCCTGCGCTTCAGCATAAATTGGTTCAAGGTGCCTTGTTTCAGCAGTCGTACAAAGAACTGGCTTCTTAGTTATTCTGTAACTCAAAGGTGTGCAAAATCACTGCCTAACTGGGAATAAAATTATCATAAGCACAATTATGCCTGTGCTGAAAGGACAAGGTCAGAAGAGAGAATCCAGAATGTCAACAAGACTAGTTCATGATGGATTGTCCCAGACAAAGCTGTCTGATGTTATATATCACAAAAAGTTAAAAGATGATGTAATTTATATGTTAGACTCGTTGTCAATTCACACCCAAACCCGAGGAATGGCAAAATCCATTGTCGTACATTCGGCCATATGGCACATTTTGGGATGTGTGGTGAGGGTGGTTGGCAATATAGAATTTTTATCATTGGCATGTCAGTAAAGCATTTTGTGAGCTGACAGTAGCTTCTGTGTTTGGCACCAGTAATCCTGGGGGACCCCRTGTCAGTGTGTTTTCCCTGCCATGGCTTCACAACAACTCAAAATGTTCTCTGCTCAAAATAAAAGATCTTCATGCAGCCAAAAGGGTCTCTAATTTAGTCCTTTTGCTCCAGAGTTTTGGCATTGCTGGTCCAAACCCTTTGGGATGGTGAAACACGGTTAGACTGGACTGGTCAAGGGCAGTTTTGTGGTGTCGTGGCTTCTGCCAGCTCTCCCAAATTTCTTGCAGGTTTTCTTATACTCTACCCACTATTTCCTTTCTTCATTTTTTTTAGTCCTTTTTTATACTATACAAACATATTTATCCAGTAACTATCCAGAAAAGCTTGGTCAACATCCAGTGCTCATACATTATTTTGAAAGAGGTCTGTATTAATGGCTGCAGACAAAAAATAAATGCATTAATTAAAAAATCTGTCTGCTTTGGTTTTAAGGGTAGGAGATGAAGACCTCACTCTTTTCTTTGTCTCCTGTCTGAATGCATCCTGGTCATTACAGGTGGGAATGGGAGAGCTGCCCCTTGCTATAGTTGTATGATACTTCCAGTTAAACATTTTTGGTTACAATGTCTCTAGATTGCATCGACAAGGTCCAGATTTTCTATTGCCACACAGCACCTTAGGAATGAGGACAAAAATTTTCATCTTTTAGATTTTAATCTACAATGGGGCAAAGAAAAACATCTCGGGAGTGGGGAACAGATTGAAAGGGACTGGCTTCAGATGTTATGCTCTGTACATAGCATAACTTTGTATGTATGTATATACATAGCTATGTACAGAGCATAACAGAGCTAGCTCTTCCAGACACAGCTGAGATCACCCAGCTTGATGCTGGATGTCCTGTAGCATCCTGAAGGTGGAACTGGGCTGTTTGGAAATTACATGCCTTCACAGTCTAAGTGCATGGTTGACACAATGAGTGTGAATGGTTGTTCCTCTTTTCTAGGAGTGTGCAGTCCTGGTCTGTTTGTTGGACTGTATTTATCATCTTTGGTTGGTCTGCAAAAGACAAGACCATAGACACTGCTTCTTGATTTGAATGTAAATTGTAGAWAATGTATTATATACATAAAGAAAAAGGCACATCCTACATATAGGTCCAGTGTGATKTGGTAAAATCAAAAGTTAAACGGCTTAAGACACCCACAAGCCCTCTTCCCTCCCTTGTGTTTGCTGAAGGTACACAAAAGAGACTAGCAATGCACTTCAGGCTAGATACCTAGAGGGAGACTGAAATTTAGGGTTTCAATACCTAATTTTTATATGCCTGGCTTTCCAAGGGAATTCTCAGCCTGGAAGTGCACTCCAGGTCATCCCAATTGCAATCCTGATAAGCAGGCACCTTGAACARGGCATGCCTGAGCCTGCTGATAGGAAATGTAAGCAGGCACAGCCGCTCGTCTCTCACCAGCAATTGCTCTCTGCTCTTCTCCAGGTAGCTCTGGAGAGAAGGATGCAGGCAGCAAGGGTGATGGCAATRTCCCCTAACTCCTGATGTCTGCAGTGCAGGGCAGCCAAGGGGAGGCACAGCTCATCTGCTGTGCTCTGTGTCTGCTCTGGGAGGAAGTGCAGYGCCTGGGGTAACTCACTCACATGCAGCTGACTATGCCACGGATGCTGAAGTTAAGCAAAATTAATGTGACACCCTAGTTAAAAAGCYAGGCATTTCCAGTGATAAATAACAAGCTTTGAGGATGTAAATTTTGAGCATGTTTGTCTCCAGGGATGAATCAGTGCCCAGCCATGTGGATCCAGAAAGTTGAGCCAATGTAGTTTTCCTTCATATCTGGTGCTGTTGATGTAAAGGATCAGAGCTCCTGTTTGTGTTTTTATTGTGTTTCTGTGTTTGAATCAGGGTTGGTAGCAACCTTAGGCTGCACTTTCAAAAAGCTTGAATCAGAAAGTGAGTTTTGAGGTTTTTTTTAAGTAATGTTTTTCAATTCAAGCACCAGAGCAAAGTGGCAGTTTTCTAGGGGTTAATCTTCAGTGAGGCAAGAGGAAACTCTCTTGCTATTAACTGGTTTGAATGGGATCTTGCAAATGAAAGACTGTGTTCACATGATTGGGACAGTAAGAAGGGATTTTGATGAGTGGTAAATGAAGGAATGTGTATGCATATACACAGGAATATTTGTCTCCCACACCTGAGATGTTTTTCTCTATTAGTTATGGGTGAGTTGTCTTTTCTGCTTGACACTGCTGCCACTTCAGAATACTTTTGGGCAATGGGTCTGTGAGACATACAGATAGAAAAACCCCTGAAAACCTTTTACAGCTAAATTAAGTGTTGGCATCTCTCTCAGGACTTTATTGCAATTTTTTTTCCTCCTTAAATCTCCTACTGTTGGATTTATGTAATTAAATTACAATCTCAGTTCTTGTGAAAAATAATAAATATGGTTTCTATACATCATGATTCTAGAGGGATGTTTTAAAAAGTGATTTGAAAGTACCTTGAATGTGCAGCAACCAACAGAGAAATAGAATGAAAACCACATTTATTATTAGGAAAAATCTCRAAACTTTTAACCGTACTTGTCATTTTTAAAGTTGACTTATGGTTTAGATTAGACATCAAGAACAGCTTTCTAACTTTCAGTTGCAAAGCACAAGAATAGATTGCCTAGAGTGACAGTGGGAGGATTTTGAAAATAGATTGGACGAATGTCTGCTGGGAACGGTTTGGCTGCAGTCGATCCAGCCCAGTGCCAAAGGATGCTCAGGTGACCTCTGACYGCCGAGCTGGGCCCGGCCCGGTCCCTGGGCGCCGGCAGGGCTGCGGAGCCCGGCCGGGCTGTGCCGGGCCGGCCGGGGCCGGTGGCAGACCCCGCCCTGCCCAGGGGGAGAGCGGAGCCGGGCAGCGCTCACGGGAGAGCGGTCACGGCTGGGATTCACCCCTCGCCCCGCCTGACCTTTCTGCTTGACTTCTCGGAGCGCATTTCTGGTCATAAGCAGCTCCTCCGGGCGGCCGGGAGGGAGGCAGGGAGTCACCTTCTCKGCAAATGTTATCCATGAATAAACACCTTCCTGGGCTTACTTAACAGCAGTCCACTGCGTGCCTGGCTCCCTGCTGACACACCATTAGCATCTGAAGCATCTATATTTCCTGAATCGAAACAGAGATAACTTATCATTCTCCAGCTGCTTATCTCAGACCTGCCCTGTGGATCTGGTGGAAAGATTTCCCCATTAGCACATAACAACAGGTGCCTGATACTCACTTTGAAATGTTCCCCTTTTTAAAAATAAGAAGGTTTGGGATTCTTGCCTTCTACTTTTTGCATATTTTTTTCCATCTCTATGCCTATGTAGCCCAGTTTATTACTGGACTGTTGTCCCATATCTTCCTGACAGYGCTATCAGTTCCACACAAACTTGTCCCAGGAGAAGTTCTAGATATGTTAGCATCATCCTTGCATTGCAGTGGCCAAAGTTASTGTGCCATTTAAAAAAGTGTTAGGTACATGTTGAGGAAACTCTTCTGGAAGCCACTGGAACATAGAAGTACAGGAACAAGCATCCACTTGCTGTTTTCAYAYGGGTTTTTTCTCTCAGCAAATCCCTGGGGTATCAGGTCAGCACATATAGTGCTATGCATAGGTTTACTTTCTGGAAAAGGAGTCAGCAGGGGCAGAAGTGCCCACAGCAGCCAGTGGGATGGAGGGTGGGACTGTAGAGGGGCATACCCTGGAGACATCCCTTCTTCCATCTTCCACAGAGTTTCACCCTGCTTCCCAGGGCAGCCAAATGTGGCATCYCTGGAAGCAGCTTTTTCAGCAAGCTCTTCAGCATCCTTTCTTGTGAACGCAGCAGACAGRGGTGTGTTTCTCCCCACTGTAGCCTGGGGTGCCAGGGAGCTCCTGGAGCACTTGGGGCTGCACACAGGTGTGCTCACTGATGCACATTTCTCTGTGGAGCCTGGCCCCAAAAGGGTCTGACCCCTCTCAGGCATTGCTCATGTAAGCTGCTGCCTCAGCCATGGTCCCCTGTACATTACTGGGGCTTGGGGCTGCTGCTGGTTTAGAAATGTTACAGCTCTTTTTTATAATGACTTTAGGTAGGAAAATAGACATCATGCAAGGAAAGGAGAAGATAGGACAAGAAGCTGAACTCTCTTCTTGTTTTCTGAGTACTGGTAGCCCTAAATCACTTTTTGTGTCGTGCAGTGAAATCTCATSCAAAGCACTGGAAAGGAGCACATAACTAACCACAGAGATGAGATTCATTGGCTGAAATTTTATCCTAAGAGATACGAGGAGCTTGACAGACACACTGGTGCTATCACCTATAGATATGTTCCTTGATGCTTTTCATCATGAAATTCTCTTCCTCTTGCTTATAGAGTTGTGCCATCTGTCTTGATTTGAGTGTTTCAGTGCTTGATGTTTYCATCCAGATCAAGATCCAGGAGACAAGTGAAAATATAAGGAGCCTATCTTTCGTTTCAAAAGAAAAGCTTCTTGAGTTTGCAAAGTTGCAAAGTTTGCAAGGGGAGCCTTGCAAATGCAATGAGAAATCGAAAGCACCTCAACGACAGGTGTCTGTTTTTACTGGTATTTAAAAAAACCCCAAACAACTCATTTTTTACAGCTAATCTATGAGGCTTTTTGTGCATGGCCTGATTTGTACTTTCTTAGTGCACAGGACTGGCAGTATTGTTTACAGCTCTGTCAAATTTATAAAAATTGAAGAGCTTTTTCTGGCTAGTCTCTGTCTCAAGGCAAACTGTCCTGGAAGCAGTGCCTTTCMTGGTTCCACGGTTTCAGAGAATGAAATTAAGGCAAAACTGATACACTTGAACATCCTAAAAAAATATCACTATTATTTCATTGTGCAAGCCTAGAACATCAACATTTGGTAGAGAAGTGCAGAATTTTGCTTTTAGCCAAACTCCGAAATTTCTAAAAATGTGAGTTTACAGCTGGTTGTTTGCCCTGGACCAGACACAGTYCTTGCAGGCTCTAGGTACCTTTACCAGACTTCAGCTTCTCCTGTCMCCTGGTCATGACCAGGCTCTGGATGGAGCAAGGTGAGTGGGTTTGGAGAGGTCTTCCCTGCAACCCTTGTTTCTGATGACTTTATTTCTGTGTTTCTGGGCAGGGGAATAGCCATTAATGGCTTCTCTCTTGTGATCTTATATTTTTAATAATATGGGAGGAGGCAGGAGTACTGGAAGGGGGAGAACTGCCAGAAGTGTGGAAAGATGGTGGGAGAATGGGGGTTCACACAAGGGAAAAGAGGAGGAAGGTGGAAAATCAGGATGAAATTAAGAGGATGAGGGAAACATCAGGGCCCAAAATAGGACAGAATATGACTGAAGGGGGATAGAAGGAAAGAGGCCAAAGGGTGAGCAKCTCCCTAAGGGATCCACAGCAGGACCCGAGAGTGCCATTGCTCTGCATTTGTGCTCTGACTTGCAAGCAGTAGTCTTGAACATGCTCCCATACACCCATGCTCTAATACACCTCTGGTGAGCAGCACTCAAAGATAACAGCCTGTTACTGCCATTATTTCAAGCAATGGATGATGTCACAGACTTCATTGTGAGTGGAGGACTTAATTTTCCTACCCAGTGATATGTTTATTTTAAAACAAGTCGTAAAGTTTTCCTCCTCCTGAACTCCATCTGTTTGAGGGGTATGAAGGGTGAATAATTGAGCCTTCAAAAGTTACAGGATGTCAGAATTAAGTTTCTTCTCTAGTGTACATAAATTAAAATGTGCTTGTGTGATTACATATGTGGTCCCAGTTGACTAAGACTGATCATCTGAAGTGGAGTGACCTCTTGGGAGGATTGATAAAATGACCAAATTAGTTTTCGGTTTTAATTCTATATGGCAATGATAGATAATAACTAGACATTATGTGTGCATTATTTTTATTCCAAAGCCTCCCATATAATGTGTGTGGAGCACTACTAGCCCTCATCAGGATAAGAAATCTGACCTGTTACTTGCTGGAACACAAGCTCATTATACTCAGTCTTCTAGCTGGAAGTGAAAGAAAGTATCAATTTTTTAATTTATTGGGGAGAATAGAGAATAGCATTGTGAAATGAGTTATCCTCATTGTGTTTCCCAAACTTCTAAAGTGTAGATGAGCCATGGACACTGGTTAATACCTCCCTAGAACAGGATGGAGAAGTTTCTGATGGTCCAACTTGTCCACGAGAACGGGCAAGGAGCAGCTGCAGGAGCGTCATAGCCAGGGCCCTGGTTTGATGCCTGTTTGTCTCCTCCTTTTCAATCACTTTTCAATCAAGCTTCAAAATGACAATTTGAGGTGGGCAGAGTGAACATAACTCGTGGGAACAGAGGTTTAGTATTTTTCTGGACTTACAAGCTTAATAACTTCCAGGGAGGGCACAGCAAAGACAGAAGTCTTGGTTGCACACTGAATATTCAACACAGTTCTGCATCTACTAATATTTAAGTAGAGATGAGCCATTGCTGCACCAAGGAAAACTAGGTTTCCCAGTTCATTCACATTTTAAAAACAGTCTTATAAATCTGCAGTCTCTCCATCCTACCCACAGCTCCTCTATCTCCAGCTTTGCACAGCACAAGCCCCGGGTTACCTGGGCGCCTGCGGTACATGCAGAACACACGGTGATCAGTTCAGTTTTAATGCAGAGCATTTCCAAAATTAATTACCCAGAAGCAAATATTAAATGACTCTTCTGTAGAATACAGGAAGAAGAATTATTGCAGAGCAGTGAATGAAGKCTGTTATGAATGTTGCCCTTGTGCTCTGGGGTGCAGCCTCCCCAGCCCCCCTGAATGGAAATGTAATAGCAACGAGAGCTGATCTGCTCTCAAGGTTTAGGTGTGGGCCTGATTTCCAGCAGGTGGGTGATGCTGGTGATCTGATGTGCCCTGAATTAAGCAGGTCTTTAAAGTGTTTTGTTTTTTTTTCCCCTCCTTTCTGAATAGAGACTTCCAGTTCTGTTATACTGAGGCTGGCAGTGGCATCAATTAATTCTGGATGTGACTGCAGGACCTGGACATTCCCAGCTTCCTCTCAGGCTTTGCCAAACTGCTGCTAACAAATTTACTATCTTTTGTCCTGATGTTTTATATATCAGTTAGGGTGGGGATTCTGTGTGTGAATCTTAAATAAAAAAAAAAAGGGAAAGAAAAGAAAGAAATTTCAAGAAAATTTGAAATTGGTACACTCACAGGTGTAGGTGGGCTTAGGTAACAAGGATTATGTTGCAAAATCTAATATGAAGATGGGATATATCTAGCCCTTGCCAAAATTAAAAAAAGGAAATCTGATCAGCATGGTAGGCAACTGAGTTTGACCCAAAGACTTATGGAATAAAGTGTCATTTGCACCCTTCTTCTGCAGTCTCAAAGAGGTAATAAATAGTGCAATAGAAAAGAAGAGGCAGTGGAATGACTAATTTTAAAACTTTTTTATATTATTCTCTTTTCAAAAGGAATACAATAAGAAACAGTTCTTTTTAATACATAAAACACATATAAAAKGAGCTATAAGATTTATGTTTTTATATTTATATGTTTATACTTTGATGACAGCAAAAAAMCCATGAGAATGAAGAAGCGACTCTCATATTTTTTTTTACTGTGCATTTCACATGCATCTTTTTTTTCCTAAGGTATCTTGGCATCAGAAATCCCTTGCAATATACATGATACAGGGATTTACTGTGATACACTTTTACCAAATAACAGAGTATTTAGGAGACTGTATGTGCAGTAAATGGAACCTAAGTCTTGTATTATGCAGTAGAAATTAAAACCAAGAGAGTCTGTCTCCTCCTGTCTGCCTGCCCAGCGAAATGCCTGGGCAGCCTCGTGCCTGCCGCACAGAGCTCAGGGGGCAGCGCCCGGCTGGGCTGACTGCGCTGGGCTGGCTCCCTCTTCCCTGGCACCCGGCGTGGCCACCAAGGACTGGGGTTTAGAAGGGTTTGCCCAACGTCTTGGGACTGGTGTTTTAAAAGAATTTGACTTTAATGTACATATCTCAGATTTTCAGAAGAGCTTTGCTACTTTGGCTACTTGGTGTTTCCTTTRGGTGCCTGTACTGGAGTAAAGGCAGAAGCAGGTCTGTGGAGAGCTGCAGCCCATGAAGTGATCTCTGTCCCAAGGGAACACTTCCAAAGCAGCAGTCCCAGCCAGCATGGTTGGGACACACAGGAATGGTGCTGTGTGTCCTGCTGGCTGAGCCTCCTTTGGGCMGCCCTCAGAAATGCTGTCAGAATGAAGCAGAGCACTCAAAATACATTTAGGGTGGAAGAGCCACCCTGAGTGAAGGTCACAGGCCTTTTGCTGCTAACTGAAGGAAGGTGAGGCTTCTTCTGATGAAGAGCCAACACTCATTACTGAAAGCTTTGAATAAATCTTTGAACGAAGTGCAGCTACAAGCTCGTTCATCTATCTACAAACCACACTCGTGTTCRTATGGAAAATGATGAAAAAAGTGTGTTTGTAAGGACACTCATAGGCTGTACAATGCTGTGCTGAAAATTTTATTACATTGATTCAAATACTTTCTGCAGTTTATGTAAAGTAATCTTTCTGTATCTCATGGAATTTGCATCCTGGGAGTGATTGATACTCTGAGTGGGATGAAGCTGACTTCCATTCCTTACCACACAGGTGTGTGATGAATCCTGGTTTGAGGTGTGCTATTATTTACTGCCAAGGTTATTTCATAAATCCAGTTTCACACTTCTAATTCAGACTTGCATGCTTTCTGTGATGAGGACTCTTGTCAAACCATCGTTTCCTGAGCAAACTAAACCAAACTAAAAGGCACCAGTAACAGACTGGTTTTAATCCCCTCCATAAATGTGTGAAATATTGGGTTTTTATGCATTAAAGGTGTGATTAGGTGAGATGGCATCTTTGGACAATGGACAAGTGCCACTCTTCATTACTAACTTTACACTGTGCGTGGATCACTTTTAGTTTTCTAGGTGATTTGTTAATGGGATTGTGAAACTAACAMACAGACTGGGAAGGGGAAAACCAAGTACATAAAACTGCCACAGAGATTAGTATTAGTTTTCAGACTACCTGAATATTGGTGTATGCATATCACTTGCTGTTAAAATGCCAACACCCTTATGAAGCAATTATTTTTCACTTTAGGAACAGGGAAATTGCAAAGGTTCTTGGAGAAGAATGCACTCAGAGACTACAAACTGTTACTGCTGGATACTCAACCACAATCACTGGATCCCCGTCTTTGCTTTACCACCAAAAAAGTATTTGTGGCTGGCCAGGTAGTTGTAGAATTCAGCCTTTATACCTTCTTCCAAGAACAAAAACAGGGTCGAATTTTAGAAACAGGAAGGATGTCTGGTCTTTTTTTAGCCTAGAAGCAGGTTATAGAGGATGAGAACACGCTTATGGGGTAGGCTCAGTCATGAAACAACTCTTTTTGCACATTACTCTTCAAGCTCAGCWTGGAATGGCCTGCCTACTTATTTGGTCTTGTTTTATTTGGAGACTTTCAGGCATCTAAAGAACAGAATCATCCCCATCTTTTTGTTCTCTGAGGTATAAATTATACAGGATAGTATTTTTTTTYTCTTTTAGACCTTTATTTAGAGCACTCATAATATTTTGTGCCCTGAATCTGTGATCTGCAACAATTTCACTCCTATATTCTTGTTCCTCATGTGTCTGTCTACATGTGAGGCAGAAGGGCAACTACATGGCTCCAGCTGTGCCATGTGAGCCAAGCAGGCACTGTACAGGCTGGATGCTCAGCACAGGAGTAGACATGAACTTTATAGGTGCTTTTGTCTTTCTGCTAAGTCTGGCCTCATGCAACACTGTTCATACCTTGCTAAGTTGTTCTGAGTACAGTGACTTCTAGCTATRTCCTCCACAAAGTTTATTTGGATGTTTAAGGCTGTTCCTTAAGTCYCTGTCTGAAAATTTTTGATGAAAAAATTAGTCCACTACTTTAAAAGATGAGAACAGTTAAAATTTCAGTTGATCTTCGCTCTCTTTCTCTTTTCCTGAATACTGCTTCAGGTGTGCATCCCTTTGCACTGCATCCCTCACCTGCTTTCCATACTACATTCCCACTGCTTCCCTTCTGCACAAATAGAGGAAATGTGATTTCCAGCAGCAGTGGCTCAGTAGGCATCTCTTCTCCATWGTCACTGTGTGAGTAACCTTTGTTATGGTTTCTGTCTTGGTGGTGGGGTTAATCCAGGCAAAGCAGGGACTTGGCTGGTGCTGGGTGTGTAATGCACTGGCCCTCAATGAACAGAATTGGTGGCAAGTTGTGAGAAACTAGGAAGCCACTGAGAAGAGAAAGATCTAAGCAGGAACTAATGAGCTGACCTCTGTCTTTTGCATTGAGAATCAAAATTAGGCTTCTAAAATGACTTTGTCATGGTCCTCTAGACCTGTATAATTAGCTTTCCAGCCGATGTGTCAACTCTATTTTCTTCTCTTGCCTTTCACTTTTGTAGGTTATCATCTGATGGCGTGCACATCTTACTTCAGATTTCACCTTCTTGAGAAGGAATCTACCAGTGTCTGACTGCCCATTTGTCCTGATGGCAGGGAAACTTGGCACAGCTCTCCAAWATTATCTTTGCAGCCTGAAGTGTGGAAGTGATTGTGGTGTGAGTCCAAACCAGCTTTTATTACAATAAATTATCATGTTCTATGTAAGTAAGAAGTAGTTTATTTTTCTTCTGGTTTGATGCAGACCTTCAACAGTTCTTTCACATCTGTCTTCAGAAAGGATAATTTSTATGGGCAGTGAAGTAAGAAGTGGGCTCAGACACAGACATGAATTTTCCGTACAGGTAGTACAATAATCCACAAGGAAAAATTCGTGCAAAGACCACTCATTCTGAAGATGTGAACATAGCTAATTTGCTGTCTATTTTACCCCTTTTAAAGTAGAATATGTGTGGCACTTGATTAGAATGAAGACTTGGCATTGCTGTCAGAGTAAATTCATATACTTCCCCTATATTAGATCACTGTTTCATTTCCAGAGTTACAGGCATCCAAGATGACAGCAAGCTGATTTTCCAAATTGCTCTGCTTTGTCACTGTTAACTCCCGGCACCAGGCCATCTAGGGACTCTGCTCCTGAGGTGTGCTCTGCCAGCTCCAGAGCTCTCCCTGCAACTACATCACCCTTCTGAAGGTCACTTGTGCTTCTACAGTAAATGCTACATTAAATTTTTTTCTTTTTATTTCTTTTCTTTTTCATAAATAATATTTTTGTTGCTCTAAAAAACATGCTCTCTCACAAAATAGTGCTCTGTTGAGAAATGATAGAAAAGAACCTATCAAGGCATGGGGCTTATCATTGCCTCTAATTCCTGTGAATAGTGTCCACCACAAGGATCCTTTAAAAAATGGTATTTTGAATAAAATACTTCTTAGGATTTTTTGGTTTTCAATATGACCTGTCTGGCATACCAGGAATCATCTGTCAGGGTAAATATTTTCCAAGCAACAGAGAGGAAGGATTGGAAGTGCTGAGGGGGMAGAAGCAYYGAGGAGGGAAAAAAAAATTGCTTTCTGTTTTGCCGATAATTTCTTGGCTGCCARTTTCCACATAGAGCTGCAGATGTTACACGGGAGTGGAAACTTTCAGATAGTGTCACACAACTCTTGAGATTCACTGCCACTGAAAATATAATTAGAGATCTGGTTATCCAGCTAGAGGTCAGAAAACCAGAGTTAATTGCTAACCTGTTTATCCTACTCAAGGGATAAAGCACATAAATACAGTTAGAAGCCGCTTAAAGCCTAAGAGACCTCTGCTGAAATCCTGCTGCAGGCTTCAGGCAGCAGTTTTGAAAGTGCCTGAGGGAATGAAAGGTGCGGGTTAGCAGCAGGTCTGGTGCCCTGCCCGTGCTGGGACATGCAGCCCTGCAGCAGCAGCAGCCTGTGGGGGTCCTGCTGAGCCCCAGCCCCACTCCCTGAGAGCCTCGCCCAGCCCAGGCACAGCCCCCCTGTCATCCAGCGTGCAAGGGGGAGATGCAGCCTGAGTAACTTAAGAGGGGAAGGTCCTTTAGAAAACCAGACTTAGGTGCTCTTGAAAAAAGGTGCCTCGGACTTTTGTTTAAGCAGCCAGGGTTTACAAGCCCAGTCCTCCAAAGCCTTACTTATGTGAATAGTCCTTACCCTGCAGCCCAGTGGGGCTGAAATTAATGCCTCTTCACATGCCCCTCTCATGCTTAAAAGGCAGGAGCCACAAGGCACTTGTTTGCTGTCCTTTCACCACCTGATCTCTTACAYTGAAACCCTCCCATCTATCTTTTCTGAGCAGGCAGTGAAATCCCTTATGCCTGTACAATGCAATCCGCYTTCAAATGGAAGAGTTTTTGTTACCCCTCATTCCTATTAAAGTAACTCCTGTGCATACAAAGGATTTGGTTATCAAGCCYGCATAATGCAGCCAAAACTGAACAGGACATCCATGGAGCTGGAGAAAGTCCCTCCAGCACTCCCTAAGGGCAACCTTCTTTCCAAGTATCTTCTCCCTCCTTAGGAATACTTCTAGGCTACAGCACTTGTAAGAAGCCAGAAGAATTATTTTTATACCAGGGAAATGCCATTTTATTTTTRTTCTGCTCATACTGGAGAAAAACCTACTTTTTTAAAATCAAAAACTTTAGAGACATTTTCCTCTACTGCACATTGAACATGGTATTCCTCTCCCCTCATTTTCACTATTGAAAAGCCAGCAGCCTGTCAAGCCACTTGCCTGGGCTCCATCAGGAGCTATTGGGAATTCTTGGAGGGGAGAGGTGTTTAGGAGAAGGGCTCAGGGAGCTCCCAGCACTCTGCTGCATGGCAGATAAAAGGCAGCTGTAAGGTCAGTCTCACACAAACCACAAGGATTAGGAGCAATTGTAAATCAGGAAGGCTTTGCTGGCAYCAGCTGGGGGGACATTTCTGCTCCTGCATTCAGGATAATACCTAGATATATGACAAAATTGTAAGTACCTGGTCACTGATGGCAAAGAAGATTCAGAATGTGCTTTGGCTCTGCCCTCTCACTGACACACTCCCCCTAACACACCATAAGAGAGTTCTGGTGCCTGTTGCTTAACACAAACATGATGGAGTCTTGATTCATATGATTTAATAAGAAGATGACTGTTCTGCATTGTCTGTTTGCATCCTAGGAGCAGTAAAATGAATCCATTAACTTATTAACTTTTATTTTGAAATCTTTCATGCAACTGTCATGTTATTTTGATTTGAGTAAGCGATTMATCTTTTTTAACAACTATTTTTTTGGTCCAGGGAGACTCATGTACTTCTGTTAATAGGTCAGAATTATGAGATGTATCACTCATGTTCAGAATCTTTTTTGTAGTGTATAGCTTATTAATAATAGATTTGAATATCAAAAATAATGATATGCTGTTTCAGCATTTAATTTTGGGGAAACATTCAGAAGATTTCCCCCTTGTGCTGGCACAGTCAGTGATGAAGACAGAGGGAGACGAACTGTACTGTAGGTGGGAGCAGAGACACTGCAGCAGCTAATGTGAGGTTGAGCTTTAAATTTTTATGACAATTCATAAACTATTTTTCTAGTCAAGGCTCTGGCTAATCGCAGCCTTTCCCTGACAATTTCCTTGTTCTGATTCTCATGGATTTACCAGTGCTCGTGGGGGGTGAGCTGGCTGAGATAGCTGCTCTTGTAAGCTGCTTAGGCTTGTGTACATTTTTCTTCAGGAATGTCATGTCTTCAGCAAGCTGTTTGCAGGAGACTGATTCCTCTCCTCTTAATTCTTGTCTGTCTAATGGTTTTACTAGTAGAGGGTGGACATGTGGATTCAGAGTGATGCCTTGGAAGCCTTTATTCTTGGCAAAATTCTACTGGGTTGTTATCTTTTACATCTGGTATCTCTCTGTGCCTCTTCTCTCATCTCCTTTCCACCCCCAGCCCCATCCCCTTGGGGTCCTCTCGAATGCTTGCCATATCTTCCTTTCCAG
This sequence comes from Cardinalis cardinalis, assembly GCA_014549065.1. Taxonomy (NCBI): domain Eukaryota; kingdom Metazoa; phylum Chordata; class Aves; order Passeriformes; family Cardinalidae; genus Cardinalis; species Cardinalis cardinalis. The sequence goes on from JACDOX010000004.1 coordinate 3,841,232, forward strand.
TTTTACTCTGTGGGCACTGCAAAAACTCTTCTCATCTCCCACCTTGATTTATGTCAGTTTTTCCTTTTTACATCCACACAGCAACTCCCAACACTCAGCATCTCCTCATCCTTCCCTCCATCTAACTCTCCCACCCCTCAGGGAGAAAGAGAAGACATCACAAATATGAATTTTCTAGTCTGAGATTTTAATTTCCTCTGCTCTGATCTTGCCAGCAATAGCTCTTAGACTGCAGGTGAGGACTCCTTTTCTAACCCTTTTCACTCGTAGGGAGCTACTGTCAGCCTCCTAAGTCACTGCTCTTCCCTTTGGAGGGCAGAAAGGACGTTGCTCCTCACCACTGGAGCAGGGCTGGGTGACTCAAGGGTTTGTTCACTATTAGGAAGTTCCTTGGATCTTTTCTGGCTCAATTTCTTCACTGCCAGCTCTGCATTATCCTGGCACTGGTGCCTTGTGTGATGGTGGTTTGGTGTTGCACCCATAGAGTTTGACATTGTTTTCCATACTATATGCCAGAAGATGGTGGAGTAGAACATGATTTTATAATGAGTACAGATTTCCCCCTTGGCGTGGTGAGAGTGGCCTCTGCCTTTGGCTATGCATCCCAGTTATTCCTGTTAGGATCATCATTCTCACTGGTCTTTCACATCACATTTCTCCCKTCCACCTCACACCTTGAATCTCTGTGCCAAAGCCCCACTCTCCACCTTATTGAGTGCAACTTTCCTGTYCTCAGTGAGACACAGGGCAGCTCCAATATCTTCCTGATCCCTGGTGTGCCTTTCTCTAGCAGCTCCTGATTGCCAGTGCCAGCAGTCTGATGCTCCTGTCTCTGTGCAGGGGCTGTCCCTTCTGAGCCAGCCAGCYCAGCCACTGCCACCTCACAATTCTCAATGTCATTTCAGCTGAAAAGCCTGCAGGAATTGCCCCCTGCTTACAGCTAGGACTCTTAGGCCCTTTAAAAATATCTGTTTTGGATGTTTGGATATATCCAAACATATAGCTTTTAAAAATGTTTGGATATATCCCTGGCTAACTCTAGCCTCCAGAGGAGTCTCTCTAACCCCAGCTCCTGCTGCTCTTCCCCACATCATTCTCCCTCCCATAATTCAGGCTGCTCAATTCCACCTTTTATCTGCAACCTGCATGAAACAGGTGCTTTTCTTCTCCATGTGTGTCCTTCAATTACTTTTCCCCAGTGACTATGGACCATCTCTGGTGATTCATGGCTGGGCATGGGAAGGGAGGGGGCTCCCACTGGCTCCTCCCAGCCAGCTGCTCCTCGGGGCTTTGGATGCGCCTCCTCCTCAGCCAGCTCTGTCACGGGGGCATTCAATGGTGGGACATAGACTGGGACAAATCCCTCTCATGATGCTGCAGAGTGGCATTGCTGGGGTGTGTCTGCCAACCTCCCACCTTCCACAGTGCCAGGAAGAGCAGCCTTGTGTCATTTACCCCAGGACACTGGCACTGGCAGCCATCGAACTTGCCCAGCCAAAAAATTGTTTCCCCAGTGCACACTTTGGACTCTGGTGTGCCCACTTTGTTGGAAGACATCTGCAAGTTAAAACACTTCCCAGCTGGAGCAAAGGACTTTGTCAKGGAGAAGTGTTTAGCTAGAACCAAAACACTTTACTGCAGGGACTTTCAGTGAATTTATGCTTTGAGTAAATTTAAGCTCCCACCGTGGAGCTTCAGGTTTGATTGCTGTGCTGACTACACAGCATAAAACACACAAGAACAAAAAAATTGATGTATGTATARTGCCCATATGATAAATGCTGCTGGCCCTGAGGTAACAAAGTGAAATTAAAGGCAGAGCAGAACTTGTCCTTACGGCTTCTTCTCCACCTGCTGCCCCTTTTCTCCCGCTGCAGTTCCACCCTGTAAAGGATTTGTGCCCGAATATTCTAAATGTTTTCCCTCCCCATGTTTTACATATATAACATATATGTCTTACGTTAGTGAGAAGCTTTAAAGTTTTTGTTTGGCTTACCTCACCCTCTCAACCAGGAATTTCATAAATAAATCACTGTCTTTCAAACCTTTTTTGCAGATTGCATCTGTCTAAAGCGTGTGCGCTTCAATAAGTGTGCCTGACAGAGAAATTAAAAAGAAAAATCATCTCCCAAACAGAAACTATAAGAGGCATGTTGAGCTAAACACTTGCTGCACATTATTACAAGGGAAATGTGATTTGAGAAAGAGTGTTTAGAAAGTAAAGGTGACATTTTGTTTCTCTGAGCTCAGTGGGCCAGAACTTCACCTGGGGTAGACTGACACAAGTTCATTGAAATCAGCAGCTGATTTGCACTCACTGGGACCAGTTCTGCTGTATTCTAGCCATTGGTTTTTGAGGGGCTACTTTTTTTCCTAAGGAACTAAATATTCCTTCCTAATATGTCCTGCTGYTGGTATTTGTTCAGTTTTCTGTGAGCAATTCAAAAGGGATTTTCCATTGAGACTGTTTTTCATTAGAAATGTCCGTTCTTAACTAAAAAAAGATTTTTAGAAGCAAAACATAAGCCTTTCATGGAAAAAAATTGCCAAGTAAATAGATGTCTTAAAAAAGYGGAAAGTGACCCCACGTTTGGTCTGGAAATACTGTGCCAATGTCTGATGGGAAGTGTAGTTTGGGGGTGTAAAACCTCTGCTTCCCTGTGTATGCTGTGCTCCCTCTCTTTGCAGGGTCTGCACCCTGACCAGGACAGGAGCCTGTGAAGCTCCTGGAGCGAGCACAGCCTGCAAGGCCAGCCCAGGAGGCACCACCGTGCCCCTGAGGTTTGGCCAATTTCCCTTCAGCTGAAGAGTCACTGCCTTGAGAAACCCCAGAATATTTGCCATGGTGTCCACTGCCAGCCTCTGTGTAAGGAGCAGGCCTTTTTCTTATTCAGAGCTGGCACCTGTGGTTCATATAGCTGAGCAGTGATCGTGAGCCAAAGTGTGTTTTTGGCAAATAATAAGCCTTTATGCCATACCTGTTCTTATTTGGAAACTCTGTGGATAATCTGAGTGATGCTTATTTGCCAAAATACCACTACACACCTGCACCTTAAAATGACAAATGCTAATTTTGCCCCCTCTTTAAGAATTTTGCTTATTGCCAGAAGGTGTTAAAGTCYCTTCTGTGGAGAAGAGTAGAGATTATTTATTCCAAAGGCAGYTTTTCTTAAAACCTGCAGGAAGGATATTTTTCTGTGTTCTCCCAGATTCTTGTTTGCATCATGCTCAGAAATAATATTTAGTATGAATGCTAAATATACAGCCTTCTCTTTGTTTTCCAAGTAGGCAACATGGGCTTGCCCTGACTGCTTCCAGCTGGACTCAGCATCCCTCTGTGCCTCTCACCTTGCTTCAGCTGTGTGTGAAAAACTCTGCTGCTGTGGCCCTGGGATCACCAGAAAAGCAGCATTGCTTAAAGAAGGMGTGTTCATACTTAGAAGGAGCTTTGCTGCATTTTAATTGCCAGATCCCTAAACCTATAAATATACCCTAATGCTAAAATCAAATTTGAACTTTTAAACTTGATTTTAAGGCTGCCTTTTCTTCCCTTTCCTTTGCTGAATTGTGAAAAAAGACTCCAACAAAAGTCTGCATAGTGATTGTGTGCTGTAAGTTGCTGTGCTCTTTTGCATAAAAGATTTTCCATATTACAGCAGGGGGCCTTCCCCTGGTATGTCAGGAAGAAGAAGGAAATTCATTTCCTACACCCGCCTGTCATTTGCCCTTTTATGATTGAACCGTACACCGTCAGACAACCACGAAAGTGACAAAAGCTTTTGCAACTGAATACATCTGATAATTGCAGTGTTTGGCTAAATTTAGGACTAGAGCAGTTGATACTGCAGTGTCCAAGAGAGAAAATAAAAAAAAAAAAAAGAAGAAATGGTGTGTAATCCTATTTTACAGTCTGAGAGTTTAGTGATTACCTTACATGATCCATCACCTTAAATAGTGTTTCTATTTTGTTAATGTTCTAGACTTTAGGGAATCTTTTTTTTTATTTTAAGGAATTTTAATATAATTGTTTTTTTAATAGAAACTAAGACTCTAAACAATTCAGAGAAGCAGGTCCACATGAGATCACCTTTTTTGTTTATGAATTTTGAGGTAAGAAGTAATCCACGTTTGCAGAGCCCTGCACAATCTGTCCAGTCCTTGGGGTTCATGCATCATTGGAGCATGAGGGCTAAGGGATCTTCCCAAGAAACAAATTTGTTGTAATGATACTGTAGGGAGTTTTGGAAAAGTGAGAGAGGTTTGGCAAACAGAAGCCTCACACAGCATTTTTCCTTTATATGAGGATTAGGGTTATGATTGTAACACAATGATTATGTGCTGTCTTTGGAAGTGTCTTGTGCAAGCACGTTTCAGGTGCTTGTGTTTGCCAAGAATACTGTATATATTCACATGAGGAATATGAGAATAGTAGGAGAAATGGAATAGTAGAATAGTTCAAGGAAACAGGCTCAAGATTTTTATGTATTAATAAAATTATTTCAACAACTCAAGAAAATTTAATCCATAGCGATTATTGCATGACTCGATTAAACATAATCCAACAAAATGTACACCACTTGGGGAACCYTGCTATGCACCTTGCCCAGACCAAAGCTCCTGTGAGAGGTTTTTCATAAGCTGTGTAATGCTAAAGCTTTGAAAACTCCACCAGTCTATAGTCAAACATGAATCAATATAACTAATAGTATTAGACTGATATTACAAACAAATATTTTTCTTCCAGAGCAGAAAAATCTTTCCATCAGACCATGAGAGGGTACTGAAGTGAGAAATGATTTTGTACGGAGCTCTTTCCAACGCTTATCATTCTTATATGTAGCTATTTAGTGTTTTCTGAGATTAGTTTGAAGTTCTTGTTATTGATTTGATGTATTTCAATGTATTTTCATGACCTTTCAAAACACATTGTTAAAAGTTTTATATTTACTTTGTTGCTGTGTAAAGACATTGATATAATGAATATTTAGCCCATATATCACCAATATAAATCCTTTCTTCCTCATCCCCATCATATTCATAGCAGTCAGGAGCACTGTCCCTTCCCATTCCCACTGAATTGGAGAGAAGTACCAGGATCTAAGAGGGGTAAAGTAAACAAGGAAGGGGGTGACAGAGGTGGCAGGCCAGCCACGTTGGAGGAGGGTGCTTAAAAATATTTTTCAAGTGCCAGATGTAAGTTTCATGGCTATTAATTCATCAGGAAACTTGGAGGACACTGAAAACGTATTTGTATTAGTGTAGGATGGGAGAGAAAAAGGTGCTGGGYGGCTGAATGATGGGGCTTGTCAGGCCTGTTTCAGTGGCACCAAGAAGGGACCAGAAGCAGCCTCAGGGTGTTTGTGCTGATGGGACCTGATGGGATATTGAGGTTTTCGTCCCTCTAGTAGAACTTGCAGCTTTTAGTTCCCTGTGAAAARAAATGATAAAGCAGGCCAAGAAGAAGAAACTAGAGGTCCTGGGTGCATTTATCAGGATAAAGTTATTAATGGGACTGTAGCAGTGATGTAAACCCAAGCCATTGACTTTAGTAATGGTTGATGATAATATTATTAATATGGACATTTCATACTTCATTTTTATTTCAGATTGTATCTTTAAATATTTAAAATGGGCCTTAAAATATGGCTATTATTAGGACTTACCTGATGTTGTGCTAGATTGTCGTGTCCTTTGGATATAGTAGATACATACAGGAGCTGTGGCACACACTCCATCAAATATCCTCCCTGGAATTCCATATGCTAATTATGGGACACTAAAATTTGCAGTATTACGTCTTTAATGTGGAATATGTAAAAATTATTGTTTGGGCTGCTATGCAGCTTTAATGAAGGATGGACAATATTTACTATTCCCGTGTTAAGGTTTTGCTGCCTCGGTTCTGGAAGGCTGAGGCGCCTCTGGTTTCTGATGGGGCTTAGTCATCCTCTGCACAATCAGAGCTCTCCTACACGATGTGCTGCAGCACAGGACGAGTCCCCATGGCCAAATGCACAAGGGCTTTGCTGAACTGAAGTTTTAACCTTGCCAGAGGTGACGTTCAATGCAGAGTGGATTGATTCACTCCCTTGGCTGTGGTTGAGTGATAGCATTTGTAYAAAGGAGCTGTAGGGAAGGAGTGAGTGTGCAGCCCCAGCAGATGTGGRGAGCCTGTGGGGCTGCAGCAGCTGGAGAATGGGCTATGGAGCTGAGGGAAGAGGGGCTGGGGCCCATGGGGTCCCAGCTCACCCTTGCAGCAGTCATACTACGCATGTTTTTACACTCCTTGTGCTCCTGGGCCTGGGAAGTTGTTGGGAGCCTTAGAGCCAGTTTGAATTTGTGGGGTGGGGAGACCCAGCTTCCATGAGCTGGCTGAAATGGGCCTTAATGTGGCTTGTCAGCATCAAAGGGGTGACCAGCTGCTGTGGCTCTGACAAGCTGAACTCAAACTCAGCATCTCTGCACTCGGGTCTCTCCTGGCTTGTCTCGCCAGCCCGAGCCGGGCAGATGGAGGGCACACGTCTTGCCAGAGGTCAGACAGTAAGTCAATAGCTTTACCAAGCTGAGATACCAGGACYTTTCATTTTCTCAAAACCATATGCTCCTCTCTTTTACGTCTTCTGGGAGTGGCAGATGGGCAGAAGCCACCTCCTTTCAGAGCAAAGGTGGCTGGTGACAGCATAAATGCCACTACAGCCTCCCAGAGGGTGCTGTGTTTTCTTTGCCACTTGCACAACAGAGAGGGGTTTGGGGGGGACAGGAACAGTTTTTAGCACCAATTTAGCTTCTCTTCTAGGTATGCTGGCACTTTAGCCTGGTGGAATGTCATCTCCTGATTTTTACCCAGTAAGATTTTCTGGGAGGTTGGTTGAAATACACAGCTCAGCAAAGGTAGCGGACACTAGCTACCCTCTGGAAATCCTGATGGGTATTCATGGAGTAACCAGAAGATTTTATACTGTCAGATCAACAATGCCTGGATGGACACAGTCTCTGCCCTTCTCTGGTTGTCACTTAGTTCCCTTCCTGCAGCCATGTGATGAGGCAGCRCTGGAAGATGGTTTCCCAGAAATTCTGCCTGGAAGAAAAGTTTTCTCTTTGAACCAAAACTTTGTGCCTTGCTTGGCTCAGCTTCTCCACCCCACAACCTCCTTCAGGATCCTGTGGGCTGCTCTCTCCCTCTCTCTTCCCCAGAAACTGGCTCTGTTGCTACCACCCCTCTGCTCTCTGCAACCTCTGCAGGGCTGCCACCACCCCCAGGCTTGCAAAGCCACTGGAGCCCTGGCAGAGTTGGTTAGTGACTGTCTCCAACACAGGGTTTTAGGGACACCCAAGGCAGCTGAATCGGGGCTGGAACTGGCACAAATCACCCACAGAAGGCCCAGCAAGGGGGGCTGTGTGGTGTGGCATAACAGGGTGTCACACCTCTGAAGGAGCAGGAGCCCTCTTGCCTCCTGAAAACCAACAGCAGCTTTCCCTGGGAGGCTGGTATTTTACAGRAGGCATGTCAAGTTGCTGTCCTGATTATACAGCTGCTAGCCTAGTTCTGGGAAATGAGTGCACGAAAATGTGTGCAGAAAATGAGCCTTCTAATAAGGCTCAAAGACTTTGAACTTCCCCTATTGTCACCGTAGGTCTTCCCCTACTTGCTTAGCAGAGGGAGAACTATTCAGCTACAATCAAATAATGCAAATGACCTGAAGGAAATTCATCCTAGAGACACTTGCTGGATAAACTGCTAATATGGTTTCCTCTCTTTCACTATTCAACCAGAATCTAGGATGACCTTTCCAATGAAACATAAAACCTACAATGTGCACCCTTACTAATGTATTCTAATGCAATTAGTTCATACAAAAGGCTTGTTAAATTTGCAGTATCTGCTTTCACCTTTACAATAATTGCTAGTGATCCCAAACCATAAGTGTGTGTCATTCTGCAAGGCTCCTGAACTGTAAATAAAATGGAAAGTTTATTTGATAACTCTCCTGCCTGTCTCCTGAATGGCCCCGCTTTTCTTACAGAGGCGTCAGCATGAAGCCTACCAGAGGCTTAAATCTGGCTCAGGAGAGAGGGTCAAAAGCAAAGGTATATACTGTAGTGAGGCATTAGGGCAGGAGAGACACTGTCAGTCTACATAATTGTGCTTTTTGAGGGGCAAGAAAGGAAATGCTGAGGTTAATGAGAAATAAGGGGGCTTAGAACGGTGCTGGGTGGTGACTCCATTTTACTGGGGAATTAAAGGAGGGCACTGCTCCCTCAGTTGTGTTCATCAGATTGCAATCCCTTCTAAATAGTTTTGTCACAGAGAAAAACCAGTGAATAATTACCTCCTTATAGCTCTTGAATTGTGCAGGAAAGCTGCCATCCCAAATGAATGTCCACTATTCCATTTAGCTGCTGTGTGACTGATTTCTAAGGGCTTCTGGAGGAGTGTGACACTTGGGTGGGTGGGATGGTGCCACAAGCAAGCCTGGTCCATTAACCAAAGCCAATTCATCAGGCTCACCAGGCTGACACCAGCATCACTGATTGAGACAAGCCTGTCCAGCTTCTCCCTGGTGGTAGAAAATCCACCTGCAGTGGGATGACAGTACTGCAAATACCCTGAGCATCTGGGTGCTTCAGGAGGATTTGAGACAATAATTTTGGCCCATAAAATGAATGAAAGCAATGTTAGTTCAGTAATTCTATCACAATTTCTCCTGTTAGTATACGCTGCCTGAAGCGTCAGAGCCAGAAACAGGGATGATCTTGCACTTTTGCTCTAAATTGTTACTGTTACTTGAATTGCTACTGATATTTTGGTAAACCTTTCTTARCATGAAGTCTTTTTTCTTCTCAAAATAAAACTTTGCTACAAACACTGTCACAGTGATGCACTGAAACGGYGCTACATTTCCATTCCCCTACTCCTGTAAAGTCACGGGAAGGGAGTGATCCCTTTTCCAGGGGATCGAGATGAGGTCAGGGAAAACAGTTCTTTTTACAATCCAGTAGCTCTCTGCGTTCAGCTACGGCAGAACCAGGGTTTCCCCTGCTCTCCTGTGAGACTGAGGAATTTTTTGGTAATTTTTGGAGATATGAAGCCGCAGATGAGGTACCTAAGTCTAGGAGAGGGCTCCCACAAAGAACATAAAGCCATACAAAGACAGTTTCTCTGTGGCTGATTGTCTCCCCCAAGCTGGAACACTTAAGGAAGRTTTTGGAGCAGGTGCACATTTGCTGAGGATTTCCAGCCCCCTGGCTGCCCTACCCCTGCTATGGCTGCAAGCAGGCTGTGGGCACACACAGGTGAGCACAAGCATCCTCTGTGGCTCAGGCTCAGGGGCTCCACTCCAGAGTGAATGATGGCCCAAGTCCTGCCTTGTGCCCTGGACACAGGCTTAGACACTTCTAGCTCAATTGTTTCATCCCTTCAGATGCTGAAACTGCCTTGTGCTCTGCAGCCAGGGATCCACGCCTCCCACACAGCAGGGCGCCCAGGAATTTTGATGATGCAGGGCTTGAAATTGCTGCTAGTGTAGCCACTGAAGGGTTCACCTACAGTGAGTCACAGTCTCAAGTGAACTCCAAGGATGAGCAAAGAGCTGGGCTGAAATACTGCTGGAGCTGGGCAAGTGGTTTTGTCAGTCCTACCTAGACTTGTCCTGCTGCAGCTATAGGAGCTGAGGAGGAGTTTTGTTGAGACAAGACAAGAGCTGGCTCACTGTGCACCTTGTGTAAACCTTGCCCCTTTCCTTTGTGTTCCAGTAGGTTTGGCTGAAGAATTGGCAGATTACAGCTGATATCTCGGTATATGTTGTCTTYTTATCCCATTTGTTTGTATAGGTTCTCAGTTACAGAGAAAGAAATGAATGCTGTAAGCACACAATGAAGAGTTTATCCTTCTTTGTTATGAGCTCTTTACTATTCACATTCTCATGTGTCCTGTGTTTTTTGATGCAAAGCCTTCTTACTGTCCAAACAGGGAAGTGCTGGGATTTATTTATTTTTAACATCAATATTTAATTGTGGGCAGTTCCTGACTATCTACTGCTAATTTACAATGGRAAGATGAAATCCTTGATTTGACAAACTGCCTTCTGAAGCCAAGAGAAATGTTGTTGTGCAATAACCGTGACCTGCACACACTAAGAAATAGGTTTTATTTGCATTTCCCTTAAGTGTAGTATCTGCAATGGCTGACTTGAAAATCCCTGCTCAAGTACATTGTCAAACCACAGTAACAGAAGAGTTTTCTTTGGTTGTTGTCACAAGAAGAGAGGAAGGAGCAGGTTTTTTTCAGGTATAAATGGATGAGATCAGTGCAGGAATACAGCCGGGGATCTGGTCCTCTGCCTCTGGTGGGGAAGAAATGAACTCTTTMCATTTTACGTTTTACAGGCAGTGCTTTACCCCCTGAGGCAGAACCTTTGCTGAGYTGTGCTGTTTGCTTTCCCAAACCTGTGTGAGCCCGTGCAGTGGTGGGCACTGCAGGTGTGCCATGGCCAGCCCCGTGCCTGGATTTCCCTGCCTGGCGCTCGGATCAGCTCATCCCAAACTCGACTGAGGCGCTGGCTGGGCACTCAAGGATCTGAGCTCCAATAAAAGCCAGAGCTTGCGGGACCACGCTGGTTGTGAAAGCATCTTTATTCCTGATCTGCAGCAAAGATTTCTCGTGCTGTTTTCTGYGCAGAACAGATGGGCTGGGGATCGCTGTCTGCCAGGTGACAGCTCAGAGAGGGTGTGTGACTAGAGAGGACCCCAAGGTGAGCCCATTCCCACGGGGGCTTGGGAGGGAGCACGTCCTGCTGAAGCAGCACACGCTGCTGGCTTCCACTGCTGGGAACTCAGGGCTGGCATCACTGCAGACACTCCYCACCAGTGGATGTTGCTGCAGGCACATCAGAATTTCTTAATGTAGTGAAGAAGAAAGGGGAAAGAGGACAGCAGGGAAGAGAAATCAGGGGAAAAATGTATAAAAAATTCACTACATAAATTAGCTGCGCTTCTTGCAGCAAAACTAACAGTTTCTTTTGAATGTGAATTCTGTTGCTTCTCTTAACTAAATGCCTAAAGGAATTGTATCACATAATATACAAGGGTAATTATTAAAAATGCATAAATAGTCTTGTAGGTACAAAAAGTTGCAACTTGTCTCCTGCAAAACATTAAAAGGTTTGCATATGTCAATGAATTACAGGCTGTTTGCTTTTAATCGCTGCTATTTTGGGAGTTCCTGTAAGGATGTTTTTAGAAGAAACACATTTGGTAATTGGAGGAGGCTGCCCCATTGTAATGGGCAGTTGAAACCCAAAGGAGGCCTAGCGGGGATTATTCAGGGTGTCTAACGGTTCTGGCTCTGGCTTTGGGTGTTAAGTATCGGCTAACATGTTTATGCCTGGCCTTCAGATGTCCAAACACAAAGGCCCTTTTCTTCTGCTCCTGGCAAGAATCCAGGCCAATCTTAGAATATTTGCCCATCCTCCTCTTCTGTATCCGACCCATCATTGAGGACAGTGTTTCTCTTGGAGTTTCATCTGAAAAACACTACAGCAAAGGAATGTTCACTGACCCAGAAGCCCAGTGACAAGAAGAGGGAATTATATGTGTATGAATGTCTGCCTTTGGGAAAAAAAGCACACGGAAAGAGAGCTACAACAAATCCAAAGTTTCTTTCCAAATTGAGCCACCTGGACTTTTTCTTTTTAAAAGTCAGTTCTGGTGGTATACTCTTGTATTTTTTTAAGCAAAATATTATGTTAAGACAGCCTGCTTAGCATTACAGCTCTGAGATGGAAGAAATGGAAAATGTGCATTTGTGTTCAAGAGCACAGACATCAGTTCAGATTGATACTTGGAGATTATCTTGAACTAGAATAATGTATTTATGACTAGGGTCAAAGGGATTACCTACATGAATAAGACCTAGCTGGATCAGGCTCTGCTGCTTGCAGCCAGTCAGGAATAGATAATGTGATATGAAAACAGAGCTTTTTGGATGTTTTTTTCAAACTTATACATGTTTCTATCTCTGTGTTTGAAGCTATTAAAAGCATTTGATGCAGTCCTTAAATTTAATCAATATTTTCTTTTAATTGCGTATTTTGGACCTCAGTCTTGTAGTTGTTTCTGTGTCTGTGTTTGAAGCTATTAAAAGCATTCGATGCAGTCCTTAAATTTGGTAAATATTTTCTTTTACTTGCATATTTTTGACCCAAGTCCTGTAGTTCCAGGCAATAGAAAAAAAAAAGATGAGTGCTTCTTGCAAGCAGCTAGAAGCCAGTTTCCAAGGACCTGTGTTATTTGTAAGAGGAAGGATCACCAGCATGAACATTGCCACATCAGTCCCTGGGTTTGTCGTACGAGTGCTCCGAGGTTTCTATTAGCAAAGATCAGGCAGAGAAAACCTGCATTCAGCTAAATCCTCATGTTCCCCTGTTATGCAGCTCTGCCCAGTATCTGTAACGCATCTTCTTGGTTTAAAGTCTGATGTGCTACAATGAATGGCCATGATGGGATACAATAAATGCATTTTACTGGCTAACAAGATGGGAAAGAAAATGAAAAGCATTCTCAAGTCTTAGTCATTGGCTTCTGTATTCAGGCTTTGTTTCAATAAGCACAATTCATCAGCTGCTTACAAGAAGTGTTTAGTTATTGAGAGTATTTGCATTCTGTATACATGTCCTCCTAATGTAGTTAATGAGTTTGTTTTTATTACAGAAGAACCCTGATTCTTTTGATGTTCATACAACTCTGTAWCTGCTGAAAGGGCTTCTCCTTTCCTTAATCCAGATTACCAGTCAATGCATGAATTTCAGATTTTTAGCAAGGAAGAGCAATGGAAAAGAAGTTAACTGACAGCAGGAAAGCTGGAAGGCAGGTTGCTCCAATTACACAGGTAGTGTTACCAGCACTGYTGTGTCTGCCTTCTGCCATTAAACAGTGATTAGGATGGAAAGACTGAAGGACCAGCCACCATTAACACCTTTACAAAAGCCGCTCCTTCCCCCTCTGCTGCTGAAGCAAAGCCAAAAACTCCAACTGATTTCAAGAGGAGCAGGATTGGGCCCTTAGGCTGTACACAGGTGTCTGTGTTGGAAMAGAGAATGTACAATGTTGGGTGCTTCATATAATATTAGATAGATCAAATCCTTTCAGTGCCCTGAAGCGCCAAATGCTGGGCTACCTGTGGCAGATAGCCTGTCAGCATGGATCATCCTCTCTAAAAACGTACAATTCTCGTTTTGCAGCATTTGAGATCTTTTAAAAAGTAGTCTGGGGGGAATAGAATGTAACATCAAGACACAGCATTCACAAAATGACTAGGYTGGAAGAGACCTTCAAGACCATCGAGTCCAACCATGCCCTAACACCTCAACTAAACCATGGCACTGAGTGACACATCCAGTCTTTTTTTCTGAACACATCCAGGCACAGTGACTCCACCACCTCCCTGGGCAAGTCATTCCAGTACTTTATCACTCTTTCTGTAAAAATTTTTTTTTCCTTATATCCAACCTATATTTTCCTAGGTGCAGCTTGAGACTGAATCCWCTYGTTCTGTCAGTTGTTGCCTGGTGAAAGAGACCAACCCCACCTGACTACAGCCACCTTTCAGGGAGTTGTAGAGAGTGATAAGGGCACACCTGAGTCTCCTTTTCTCCAGGTTGAGCAACCCCAGCTCCTTCTGTCATTTCTCACAGGGTTTGTGTTCCAAGCCCCTCACCAGCCTTGTTGCCCTTCTCTGGATGCACTCCAAGGGTCTCAACATCCTTCCCAAACTGAGGGGCCAGAACTGGACTCAGCACTCAAGGTGTGRCCTCACCAGTGCTGAGTACAGGGGTAGGGTGACCTCCCTGCTCCTGCTGGCCACGCTGTTCCTGATACAGGCCAGGACACCATTGGCCTTCTTGGYCCCAAGGCACACTGCTGACCCCACCAGGGCTCACTGCTGGCTCATGTTCAGCCGGCTGTCACCAGCCCCCCCAGGTCCCTTTCTGCCTGGGCACTGTCCAGCCACACCATCCCCAGCCTGCAGCACTGCAGGGGGTTATTGTGGCCAAAATGTAGGACTTGCACTTGGACTTCTTAAACTTCATCCTACTGGACTCTGCCCATCCATCCAACCGTTCCAGGTCTCTCTGCAGAGCCCTCCTACCCTCCAACAGATCGACACACGGCTACGACTAGTCCTATGTGGCTGACAGAAGAGTARGCAATTAAAGATTTTAGGTCGATTTGGCGTAGGCAAATAGCACTGGTTATTAGGGCTCCTCATAGAGCTAGGGTGATGAAGGGGTAGTGGAGGTTGTTTGATGTGGGGTTTACTAGGATCGTGATTCGTATGATTCCGTAGCCGCCGAGTTTTAGGAGTARGGCTGCTAGTAGTATGGAGCCTGCGATAGGGGCTTCTACGTGGGCTTTGGGGAGTCATAGGTGTAAGCCATATAAAGGGGCTTTTACTATGAAGGCTATTAAAAGGGCTAGGCTTGCGAATAGGCTCGATCAAGAAGAATTTAGTGTAGGGTGTGAGAGTTTRAGCATGGGGAGGTATAATGTGCCGATTTGATTGTGCAAGTGGAGGATGGCAATTAGTAATGGGAGCGAGCTGGCGAGGGTGTAGAATAGTAGGTAAATGCCAGCGTTTAGCCGTTCTGGTTGATTTCCTCATCGTGTGATAAGGATTAAAGTGATAAGGATTAAAGCTCCCAGTTTAGAGTCATCTGCAAATTTACTGAGGAAAGACTCAATTCCCTCCTCCATGTCGTCAATAAAAATATTGAACAGAACTGGCCCCAGCACAGACCCCTGGGGGACACCACTGGTGCCTGGCTGCCAGTTGCATGCCACCACCATGTTCACCTCCACTCTCTGGGCCTGGCCATCCAGCCAGTTCCTAACCCAGCAAAGAGTGCACTTGTCCAAGCTGTGGGCTGCCAGCTTTTCCAGGAGGATGCTGTGGGAGCAGCAGCGTCAAAGTGTCTTGCTGAAGACCAAAAATACAAGAAGACAAAAGGACAAGTAGCTTCAATTTTTACCTGATCATTGGCACAGTCAAAGAGTTTTACATACGGAGATGCCTGACAACCAATCAATGGGCAGTCAGAAAACCAGTTAGACTATCAAATCTTTCTGTTGAGGTATATAAAAATTATATGTAGCTAATGTGAGTGAATGGTTCACTGGGCAAATAAATGGATGTTTTCAGCAAAAGCACAAATATGCTGATCAGGTGAAAGGAATTTCCCCTATCCCATCTCTAATCTGCYTGTGAAGGAAACTTGTCCTGTTCTCACTAGCACTCAATGGCCACAGCTCCAAAACCTGCCCCCTTGCCATCAGTCTTCAGGCTGGCTGACAGACTGCACACCTGAGCTCCYGGCCAGGGGCCAGCACCCGTGGCCATCCTAAATTCAGTGGTGGCACAGCCATAGTAGGAAACTGAGAAATATGGTGATTCCACCTGATTAGAACAAAACAGAGCATAGGAAAATAACTACATGCTAGCAGGTGTTGCAGGAGCCTTCCTGGAGTGTTTAGATGTCCAAATGCTGTTGACTTTGCACAGCTGATAGGCGCTTCCCCCGGTGCATTTCTGTGTTTGAGGACAGCGCTTTGCTTTTTGTTTCACATCCCATCTTCCCTTCATGGCCTCATTGTAGGGACCAGACRCTCCCCAGAAAGCAGGCACACCTTCATGCCAAACCTCAGAGTGCAATGGGCTGGGACATGTGGCCAGGGTAGCTTAAGGAGCTGCACTTTGTTCTCCCCAAACCCGTTGTTCTTTCAGCTGTCTTCCCCTCATTCCCAGGCTGTCCCCAGGCACTGGGTGGGGAGTGTGCTGATACCTGCAGAGCTGGGCATCCTGTGCCTTGTCCCTGCCTAATTTGCAGGTGTAGGCACTTCACAGAGTGATGCTCAGATGCCCTTACCACCCCTTCACTCTCTGACAGAGGAGAAATCAGTGCAAGGCTGATGGCTCCTGGGCTGAGGGACAGAGGTGAACCCTGCAGACCCCTGCCCCGCATTTTATGTCGGATTAGGACAGAGTTGAAATGAGACTAAGTGTTTCCATCCCATACTATCATGACTGGAATTTTGAGCCATTAATTTTTTTTGGAATTAAAAGCTGCTTTTTACATAAGTAATATACAATAAGTCGGTGAATACCAATTAAAAGCATATTTCACAAAATTAGACTTTCAGTTGCCTGTTCTATTGAATATCAGTAGGTAATAAGCTTTCCTCATTTCCCTGAGCATGTAATTTTTCCCTTGAATTCTTGAGTCACTGCTTTGATCACTTCTTGATTGCTTAAAGGCTGTGAGTCAGTAATATTTCCCAGTTTCGTTGTCACATCAAAGATCTTTGAGGGGCTTTCTCCATTAGAAGGCAGCCAAGGTTCCTGGTTGACATAGTTCATCACCATGCCAAAGCTATGCTGCACAAATGAAAATAGGGAATAATGCAACACTTTTAGCCATTCGTGTAATCACTTGAATAATATGTATCACCTCCTTAAATGGGCCAGCTGCTACATRGCAATTTTTTTTGCTTGAATTTCTACACTTGAAAATATGGAAGACAAACACTAAACAGGAAAGGTGATTTTTATCCAGACATGCTGATCAGTGGAAGCAAAGGCAGTTGYTTTCCTCCATTTAGAGACTTTAGCTGTTGCTTTATGCAGGCATTTATGACATGAACAATTCTGGCATTGAAAAGCCTCACATTTTTAMAGAAGCATCATTTAATGTGATAATATGAAAAAGAAGTGATTTGCACAGGATTCTGACTTTCAGTTTGGTACAGGAATTTGCATCCCACAGTGGTAGTTTTGATCAGCTGAAGCCATTAATGAAGCCATTAAGCTGGCATTAATGTGATCATGCCAGATCCTGACATCCTTGGTCCACTTTGTCTTAGGTTCCTCTTGGGCAAAAGTCAACAGATTTCCAAAGAAGCTGGGTCTGAGAAAAGTGAGGGCCAAATTACCRTGGAGACTCATCAGAGTTTTCCTTGGCTTGCAGGAAGGGGAAAGTGTATTTCCCCACCAGCTGCTCTGTCCTGTGAAGGCTGTGACACCAGAGCCTCTGGACTTTCATCTTTGGATGTGAAACCCTGCCCAGCCCCACCTGAGCTGCCTGAATCTTCTTTTTCCTCCCTTGGAGGGAGAGTCAGGGTGTGCACAAGCACCCTTAGGGATGTATTGGGGTCCCAAATCCCACAGAGGGAAAGATGTGTAGGGRAAGAGACTTGCTTTGGGATGACCTGAAAGCAAAATCTCTCTCTGGGGAAGGGTGTGAAACTTGTGGCAAATGTAACTTCTTCAGGAGCTGCAAGTATTTCCAGTGTGAACTTCATCCCTGAAGCAAATAAATTACAATGGGAAAGCATTTAAAGGGACACTGTCACCTTAYAGCTCCTATGTTGAAAACAAACAAATGCCTTTACCTGTGTTACAAATCCCACCTTAACATTATTAAAAGTGAAAGAATTTTTAAAAATCCAATTTACTTGTCACTCTTTCTGTTTTGTTTACCAGTTGTGTTTTCTCACCGTGGACAATAGAAATCAATGAAGTCAGGTTTGCCTGTGTCTGAGTCACTTTCACTTTTAGGTTTTCAGGCTTAGGGTGGAAAGTTCAGGGGAATGGTTATTTCATCAAATACGACTGTTTTCATTTGCAATTAAAAAAATCAATGCCAATGTTTCTATTCAGACATATGTTTGTAAAAGTCTGCTTCTGTGAGATTTAAACTTTGGACCAACCTTGCAGTGTTCTTTGAAAGATGTAGCTAAGTAAAAAYGTAGTGGCAATAAAGGAATTCTTTCCATTATCATGGCAGATTGGAGACCAGTTATGCAGCAGGTCTCCATCTTTATAGGTATCGCAAAAGTAGGAGATAAAATATGGTCACAGCCTCTGAAACAAGGGGCAGATACATCCCTAACAAGAAAAAAGATAATGAGATTCTAATGTTCAGCACTATGAGCCACGATTTCAGCAGCCCAAGAAACCACAGCTGCCACAGATAGCGTTGCAAAGGTTTCTCTGGAAAGAAATGTGAAAGCAGATAAAGGAGTAACTTTGCAGATATTTACATGAGATTCTCATAAGCACAAGGGGCATCTTTTGATCAAAGGATATAAATCTGGGTGAATCTAAATGTGGTTTTTTTTCCTACACTGGAGTTCCCTGTTCTGTGCTACTTCAGGAGGGCTCAATTTAAGTCCTCATAATGGTATGCAAAACTTGCRAAATGTATCCCAGCTGGGGCATGCTCTCTTGCTAAGGCTTCCTTCTTGCTCCAGCAGGACTTCATTTCAGGGAGCTGCTGGAAGAGTGAAACACAGAATAGCAAGTGCTGTTTGCATTCTGAGAAGTAGCCCCAGCCTTCTGCTTCCACCCATGTCAGAAAGGATTTCAGGACTGGGCCTAAGGCTTCTGGTCCTGAATCTAAGTGTCAGCAAGTGTACACTATTTGAATAATTAAGAATAGGTCTATTTATTAAAAAAATATGGAGTGAAAACAAAGAATTTGCAATCTGAAGTATCTTTTCATTCATAACATTTTAATGGAAGTGACACTAATTCCAGTGACTAGGTTTTGTGATTTCATATTGGCTGGGATGTACCCCAGGTGTGGCAGAGTGCCCCCTGGGGACCCGAAAGACTCACCCTTCTTCCTTGCTGAAGTGAGAAGTGGTTGGACACAGCATGACGGGCACTGCTGGCCAGTGACTCACATGTATGGGCTGCTCATTTGTGCTGCGTTTGGCACACACTGCAAAATTCTGCAAAAGGCAAAATAGCAGASGTGGTTGTTAAGGGACAGATTCTTCTTTTACTTATAGAAGTAGTGAAGCTCCTAAATCGAGGCTGAAAACAATAGAAAATGGTAGCTCTAAGCTTCAAATGCAAAGCATYGGGAGATGCCCGTGCCAGAGTCCTTTATTGTTCCCCTTCTGGACTGAGTGTTAGAGGTCTCACCCAAAAGGAGCTGCTTTTTGTTTAAAAATGCTGAGAGCAGAGATTTCATCGAGTGAACACCACTTCATCAAGGAGCTGTCTGCATGCCTTTCAGTCACTGCTCCTCCTGACAAGCTCATGTTCTCACAGGCAGCATCTAATTGCTATAAATACCTGCAACGTATCATTCACTTCTCCTCCTTAACATACAACTTTGGCTTTAGAGGAAAATTGAATCTGTTATTCCTGAYGTTTCTTAGCCTCTTGCTGTTGCTAGATGATACCAGGCAGGGTGGCAGGAGGAGGAGATCAGGTTGCTTCCAGGTAAACTGGCAAATGCTTCTGCAGACCTGGCAGGGGCCACCAGGTCCCCTCCAAGGCTATAGGTATCATGGGGAGGGAATTCCCAGACAGTGAACCCTCTTGTACTGGCAGACTGGGAGTTGTTTTTAAAGGGGGGAGAAATGGGGGATAAGAAAAGAAGACCTTGTAGAAAATTCCAGTCTCTATTCATAAGGCTTGTGCTAAAAATGACCTCGTGTTTCATAGTGCAGCAAACAGAGTTGAAGAATGCAGTCTTGTGGCCAAGAGGAGGGTGTTTCAGTGACCACTTAGGAATATTTGAATCACACAGTGGCTTATTTTGCTGTTCCTTCTTATTCCTGACAGCACAGTGTTTAGAGAGGCTCTTTGAGCGGGATGAAGACACTGAGATTTTAGTATGGATAATTCAGCTGCACTCTTCCAGTGGTACACAGCTTTGCAGAAGGACGGACCAGATTTTTGGCCTTCTAAGACATCTCGTAATCTATCTGTGTCTCTGTGTCACAGATTCAATCCTTTGAGCTATGATCCTAAAAGCCTTCAGGGGCCAAATCTCTTGGGGAAGCACTTAACAGAGGGTCTTCTGCAATGGAGATTTCAATACTAGAAATRCTTTTGAAATACTTTTATTTTCTTAAAAGAGAAAAGAACCAGTAGAGACGAAACCTACTCATMCCTTACTTTATTGCTGTTAAAAGCAGTTTCTACAAAGCTTAGAGTGACCAGTGACATTTCTCTTTGGGTGACATGTTCTTTAACTTCACTGTTCTTGGATTTTCTCCACACAGCACTAGTTATTTTGTCTTTCCAAAGCAAATGGGTGTGTGAGCACTGACTGGATTGCCTGGTTTCTCAGCCCAGCTGCCATCCAAAACTCTCCAAGAAAAAATGGCCTCTTGCTTCTTACAGCCAGGTTCAGGCTCTGAGACATGGGATGATCACTTGCTCAGCACGTAAATACAGAGATCCCAAACCTGTGTCAGCAGTGGTATGCTTAGGACAGGACAAATGTAGCTTTTGATTGTGATATGTCAATTRGCTGCTCAGTCCTTAGGAATGTTTCCAACTGCAGTATTTTTGACTTTTTCCTTACTTGCAGCTTTGCAGAGATCTGCCCTGGGATGGAGGTTGGCGGGAATTGCAAACTCCATCTCCTGTAACGAAACCTCTCACAGCTGCCTGCTCCTGGCTCTTTGTCTGCTTTTTTTGGAGAGGCCCTACTATCCTGTGTAGACACAAGAGATTTCAGCTGAAACACAGGTCTCCCCTCTGCTGTCTGCCTGTCTTCCCAAGACTTAAGAGGAAATAGAATGCTGCAATATAAGCATGCCGGTTACACTTGTATTTAGTTCAATGGCCTCTCCTTTCTAACAGTTTACTTTGTCTCTTCTAATTCAAGCATGTCAGTAGCAAGTATCATATCTGTGACATCGATAATAAAAATCCCATTGTAAATGCCGGGGTGTCATTTTCCATTCTGCCTAAACAATCCCAAGCTTTGTGCCTTCTGGAGTGGCCCCTGTCTCTCACAGGTGACATTTGCAGATGGGGATCTGCATGTGTGAGGCACGCAGCTGAGCCTCTCATTTCCATACGGACAGCCTGGCATAAGTGCACTTTGTGTCAACCAAGAGACCAGTCTGCAGCAGCTGGAAATCTGACCACACTGGATTTACAGGGCCCTATCCCTCCTCAGGAGTGCCAGCCTGGTGGAGGCAGGGGAGGAGCACTGTGCAGTACCCGGCATTTTCATGTGCAACTTCATATTCTTTGTTTGGAGGGGAAAATCAGGAAAACCATCCACAGATTTTGTGCTTTGACTCTGAAATGCTTTCATTGACATGCTTTGGCCCAAGGGTGCCTAGGGAAGTTGACACCTAACTTGTGTGGAAAGCAGCCATTGGTGGCACTTCCAGAGCTCTAGAGCAGCTGGACTGCTCTACAGGGTCTTAGAGATGTGGAAGATGCAGCTCCCAGATGGACAGGGCTCCTTTGGAAGAACCAACACCTTTTCTGCAYCACCACCATGGCTACTTCTGTGGCTCTGTCAGTGTTGCAGTGGCATTGTGGAAAGGACAGTGCTCCTTCTCAGAAGAAAAGAAGTGAATAATTTTCAGAAAATGTGACTATTGGGAAGGTTTAGTTTACAGAGTAGGGTGTCAAAATTGTGGGGTTTTTTGTGATCTTACCCTTCTTAGAATTACCTCATCATTTATACACTCTCCTAAATCACACCAATTACTCTAAATATGTACAGACATACACCAAAGTAGCTAAAAAAGGAACAAWTACGATACTATTTGGCATGGTTACAGCATCTGTGAAAAAGACATCTTTTATGTGTAACACAATTTGTCCAGAATTAATGAAAATATCCAGGGCTGTTTTTATGAAGTAATTTGTCACATTAAACTAAAAAAACCTAAGGTTATGTTGGACATGAAAAGAAACTCCCTGAAGGTCAAAGCAATTAAACATTGAAACAACCCATCAACCCAGGGGTCACCGAGGCCTCATCTAATGAGAACGTTCAAACGGGAGGAAATCCTGCAATCGTCTCTACTCATTTCTTCGCCAGGTTAAATACCCATTTGAAGTCTTGGCACAGCAGAGCCAATGGAAAAATTCCCATGRGCTTGATTGGGACTGTGTTTTTTTCCCCTCAGATTTAAATAAAACCTTTGTATTTCGATCAGATCTGGAATAGTTTGCGTCTTCTGTGAATTCCTGTAAACCAAAAGACCAGTAAGGAGCTTAGTAGTAGCATCTTCAATGKTTTTTTCTTCCTTCTTCTGTATAAATATTAACAGCTAACATTTGGTTGTTGCAAATAGATTCAGATTTAATTGTTTCTGAGGGAATCTGTGTGTGTGTTGTACTCACAATCAGAAAAGAACTACTGCAGAAAGCTTCTTTAGAAGAGAATGCTCCAACAGCAGGAGTGTTCATATCGGTCTGGCAAGATTATAGTGTGACTTTAGGATTCAGTCAAATATTTTCATAGTTTGATAATCTTGATATAAAAAGGACTCATCAYTAGCAAACTGAGAATTTGTGTGCTGCCCTAACCTTCTGGAATTGGATATAAGAAGACCTATAAATACCTCTCCTTTAAAACTGGTTTTGAAAAAAGCCAGGTAAGCTCACGCAGGTTTGTGGAAAGAACTATGTGGGTCAGGTGCTACCAATTTCTTTGTGAGCCTCAAATTGGAAAACTGTTTTATGTCTGGTAATGATAGCACAGCACAGGGCAGTTTCATGATGCTTCTTCCCTTTTGTGCTTTGCTGCTTTGGTGTTGTCATTAACACTGCTCYCTCTTGTTTTCCACTCTTCCTTCCTATTCTTGGTGTATGAATATATGAAAAGTGTATGTTACTCAGTTATCAGTACTATGCTCCATAAGCTATAATTTCCATAGGCAATTCCCTGCTTTGGAGCAGGTTCTTTTGCTATAAACTGACAAAGCCAAGGAAAAAGGAACTAATTTCTTTGTGAAATATTTGTGCATTCAACATATTTTTATATTAGACAGAAGGATAAAAGACAAAATAATTGCTTTGGATTATTTACCATAATCTGTCCAGAGTACAGAGRTTCAGGGGATTCTGTGCAGGGGCTGGGAGTAAAATCAGAGCAAGTTTGGAGTTCATTAAGTGATGATGAAACACGTGATAGCTTTTCATTTGTAGCAGCTGAAGCTGTGATCCAGTTAGATTAGGAACRTGCATTGTTTATGAGACAAAATTTGGTATTTTGTGCTGTTTGGATAAGTGGGATATAATGCATTCCTCTTTTTGACACTTGACTGCTCATCAACTTTTAGTTCAGATGGAACAAAATTGGTATTTTGTAGYGTGGAGATGGTAAAGAGTGCATGTAAAGAGTGCAGCAATCACTGWTGCTGATGCTTTATAAGTGATCACCATATACAAACAGGAAATGGCTCAAAATGGACTTCATAATGATTTATCCATAACTAATTCACCCCTGCTAAATAGTGATATCAGTGCTCTAACCATGTCAGATGTCATTTGTGTCTTGGTTTCCTTCCACAGTTGTCAAGTTTGAGAGTTCATTTAATGGGCTTTCTCTGGTAGAACACATGGAGCTGGCAGTGATGAAAYGTAGTGGTACAAGGACATGGAAGTACATTTAGGAAAGGGAAAATTCAAAATCTACTTCCCCACTGTCAGAACCTCCACAGAAAATCAGTTTGAGACACCGATTTTCCTAAAGGAATTAGGATTTAGACACGCCACAATCATTAATATTGTCAATGCATAAARCAGCTCAGCAGTGTTTTATGTCTGAGGGGTTTTATGTCCTGTCACTGCCTTTACATGATGCACATACATGGCTCAGCCAGGTCTCAGGCACCGTCTGCAGGGGAAGGAAGAAGCTGACATGTTTCTGTAAAACTGTTCAGCTTTAAAAGGGATGTTTTTAGGGCTGAGTGAGTGTCCTTCAAAAAAGAATAAATCAGAAGGTCCCACCAGATTAAGAACCCAGTATTTTGAACATTGCTGAAAAAAATACTATAAAAGAGGTTAACCAAAAGTTTGCAGAAAACAGGCAAAGTCTGAACCTGTGTTCACTCTGCCAGGCAAGCTCACAGCCCAGCGGAGCAGGGCAGGGCAGAGTGGGGGTACCCGAGGCACGGCAGGAACCGCACTGTGCTGTGGGAGCAGCGCACTGGCAGTGGGCTTCTGCACAATAAGAAAAGACAATCAGGGRACGTTTGTTTCCCCCAGGAGCTGTTCTCTGCCCCAGACATTGCTTTTTCAAAGCCTGCATTCAGAGCTGGCAGCAGCACCTTCCTGTCATCCCTTCCTTCAGTGTCTGCAAAGGAATACATTTTCCTCTGAGATGGTACTTATTGTCTGCTTCTCCTGGCAGAAAATATATGCAATTTTAGGGCATGATTCCTCTTATCTATTACTGCTTGAGGAGAAGGATTACTTTTTGGTTAGATAAGTCACACCCCAAAGCCTTTGTAGAGATCTGTGTTTTCTGGGGCTTATATTGACCCATAAAGTTTTTCTCCTTTTCCTCTTTCCAACATTTTCCTTCTTCTTTTACTAGGCTGTAAAGCCCTACAGTCTGAGAGGAAAAGTTCTATGTTTAATTTTTGGTCTTTGGTCTTCTCCAGTTTAAATGATTCCATGATTATAAATGAACACAGAACAATGGCTGACTGAAACCCGGTCCAGATTCTGTGACCAGGGGCTGGTTCTGTGTGAACCAGAGATGAGGAGWTGCCTCATGAGCTCAGACTCACCCACACAGTCCCAGAGGGAAGCTTCATGTTCTAGCTTTCATTTTCAGTGGTTGGCTATGGAAATAGAAGTGTTTTTTCACAGCTTGTTCTACCCCACCAGCACGGCCCAGTTTCTTCCAGCTCCTGCCTTTTTTACACTTGGTTGATAAAATTGTAAAGTGTAAAGTATATTGAATTYTACCATTTTACAAATGGTATTTATAGATGGAGCTAATACCAGTTTCGGAACCAGGCAAAACAGGAGTGCAACCCATGCAGATAAAGACACACAACAGGGAGCAGTGGGCTCTGATCTCTCAGGGSTTTCCAGGAGTAACTGGGGAATCTGCCTTGTTTCGAAACTCTCCCTCCTCCAGTYACTAAATGGAGGAAAGATAATGAGCTTTTGTAATAGGCATGGGACTGCTAATAAAAGCTTGTCTTGCTGACATCCYTTTATTGAAATTATTACGTGTTCCTTTTCATGTTGAAGCAAGATTAAAACAACCCTAGGATATTACTTTTTTATTGGAGCCAGAAATCTACACAGTGCCAGAAGAGACAAAAATCTAACCCAAATTCATACCTACAAGTTGGAGGTGAGGATTTAATCATCTTTTCCAACAGACACCATCAGACAAAGTGATCTTTTAAGAAGAGGCTGACATTTTGTTGACAGAGATGGACAGAGACATTGAATGATCTCAGTGCCGAAACTGAAAGAATAATGTAGCTGGATCAGCAAAATGTCATGGTTAATAGTATCAAAAGCCACCAAAATAATTAAAAAGCAATAGGTCAGTCACATTGCCACACTCTGAAGACTGTAATAAATAATTAAAAATTCAAACCAACCCAGCCTCAGTATTATGGAAATCAAACTGGACTTCAGGGAAATTTTTTTGTGACTAGATGGTCAGACATAGGACCATCTTTCCCTTCAACCCACCCCCCAGTTCTTTTCCAAGCTCTTAAACAAGGGAGGTTAAAGAGAAGGTGATAATCCAAGATGTTTAGGAGAAAACGACAATTTACTTATGACACCTGAATAATAGCAATACAATTCAAAACAGATAAAACAGAATCACAAACAAGATGTAGGATTACCCATGTTGAAATAAAAGGATCAAACACTCACAGAGGCATTGATTGCACTTGGGGGTATTTTGAATCTGGATCATGTAAAGCTTTTGCACGAACTTAATTTATTCCCCTTAGCTCAGAGAACGTCAATGGTGAAACTCCAGCACATCCAATTATATGTGTGCCTAGATGGTTGTAGCATCAGACTGGAGGGTGAATAACACCAACACAAGTTTAAATAATCAGCTAAAAGTCAGTCAGAGAAGAGAGATGGGATATGCAAATAGTTAAAAGGCAACAAGAAAAGGCAGCAAAAATTTTTGCAGATGTTTCTAAAAGGAGTTTTGCTATGTAAGAAAAAAGAGATCTTGAACAACCTGAAATAGCTTAGTAGGACTGGAAGGCTACCCAGTCTTTTTTTAGGCTTTTGCTTTCTAAAAGTGACACTGTCAAACATTTGAGTGTATTGTCATCTAATTATATTTTATAAAACAAAACTGAAATTTGCTTTTGATTTATTTTTCCCTTATTCTGTTCCAGAGACACAGAAATACAAAATTCATCCCATGAAGATGAAATATTGAGTCACTGAGATTACTGACTTGACTTCCCAGGCACTTGGCCTRGGAGCAGGAGCAGGAGMAGCTGCATTTGTCCTAYGGGTCGGAGCCACTGCTGGGGCAATATGTGCTGCTTTGTCAATGTGCCCTGCCTGCTGTGGCTCCCCAGGCCAGGTGGGCCTCTCTGGCCA
Organism: Cardinalis cardinalis; assembly: GCA_014549065.1. NCBI lineage: Eukaryota > Metazoa > Chordata > Aves > Passeriformes > Cardinalidae > Cardinalis > Cardinalis cardinalis. The sequence continues at coordinate 3,867,609 of JACDOX010000004.1, forward strand.
TTTTTCTGCCCACAGTTAATTTTACATGATTAATTGAAACAGCAAACGAAAATACAGAAATAACCCACATCTGTGAGTCCTTACTCATGTAAGGAGATTGTACCTTAAAGCCAGTCTTATCAACAAAGCAGGTATGAAAGAAGGCAAAAGATGCCTTTTGACATCTACCTGAGCTTCTCCCACTAGGACTGTCAAAGGAAAGTATATCAAAATCCCTTCTGATCCAGTTGGCTCATTAATCAGTTCTTTTCTTGACAATTTCACCATTAACTGAATGTTCCATTTCAAGATTGGYGCATAAATCCAGTTTAACGATTTTTCAGTAGAATGGAGGGATTCCAAAATCCCTTCACCAAAATCCTGAGTCATACCACTATTAGTTTTGAATTAAAGTTTAAAGAGGCTAGAATACAGAAAGACAGAGGACCAGATTTCATGTCTGTTGAAACGGCATCCATTTGAGTGATTCCACTGAATTCAGTTGAATTGAAAAAAATCATGATTTCTGGTGAAGCTGAATTTGATTAATAAATCTGACTGTTGGTAGAGAGCACAGCATATGATCCTTACWGACACCTTGCACATTGTTTTCAGCTGCAGATCCCAAAGTGCACACTGGACACTGAAGATCCCAAACCCATAAAATGTCAAGACTAGTACAGAGGTTTTTATGATGTTAGAAGGAACATGTAGGTCTCAAAGCCATAAGGGACAGGGTCTCATAACAAACACAGTGGGCCAAGTTCACTGCTGATGTTGACCATGGTGAAATGTCAGCACAGATAAGATCTGAGACTGGTGCAAGTGGTTCAAAATGTAACACACTGATTCCATACTGATTCTGAGTCAAAGGATCCTGTGCAGCTGAAAGTAACAACTAGCAGGGCAAGAGGACAATGTACAGACATTGATTAACCAAAACATTGCCTTCACCAGCACCTTTTTGTGTTACARCCCTTTAAAGGCTCCTCCAGTGGAGGAGAAGGGTGTTGTTAGCATGACAACATCCAGAGARGTCATGATTCTGCTCTTCTGCATACATCCCTCACATCCCTTGGTCCCCCAGGCTTCTGTAAGCTGCTAACTTAAACAACTTGCTTTGGTACCTACACAATGACTTCCTGCTTGGGGTTATCCATCCAGTTTACAGCTGCTGTAGAACTTATGCTGGACATCAGATTTTGTTCAGCTACTTTTTTTTTTTTTTAATTCCCCAGGAAATTGATTCATAGGGAAATACCTCCACATCTTTTCCCCCAGTCTAGCAATCTTATCCACAATCCAATTATACTAACTTGTGATTACATTTTATTTAAAGAAAAATKATTGGTTGGAGTTTTGATTTAGAGAAAAGTACAAGATAGGAAGAAATCTTGTGTCCTGCCAATAAACATCAATTAATGTTGCAACTACATAAACAGAATCAGAAAAGACYGGTACCCCTGCTCCAGCTTGTCCTGGAAAAGATGTAGCAAGACACAGTCATCCTCAAAATAATGTGCAGCTTTTTTTTCAGAAAATGGTTCCAGAAAAGGTGCTTGCTGCAAGCAAAGCTAATAAGTTGCTCTGTTAGCACTGAGATTTACAAAAAATGATTTCCTATTGCACTGTGTCTTCTGACTGGATCCTATGGTGTCCAGTAGGGCTTAAGGAATGAGCAGAGTGTATGTGGGGGTTGGGGTGTTTTTCCCTCTCAATGCCTTCTCCTGACATCTCTTGGTGGGCACAAGCAGCCTGTAGCTGCCTTCTCAGAGAGGGCACTGCAAAGGTCTGTCTCTTCTGCCTTTTGCTTCTCTGCATGAAACATTCAGGAAGAAGAMTGGCTTTGAACATTGTGCACTTCTGTTGCGTTAAGCTGAAAGTGCTCATGAGTTCAGGAGGGGGGTGGGGCAGAGGGGCAATGGTACCTCTGTCTTTCACACCCACAAGAACACAATTTGTGCAAAACCTCCATGACCATTCAGGTCTTTTTTTTCTTAAGAAAGCTAGATTCAAAAATTCCCATTGACTTTGCAGAGCTCTAAGCCAGGATTTTTGCTAGATATCCCCATGGGTTCAGCTGGGTTGATTCTAGAATTACATTTAGAGTTACACTAAATGTGTTGAGCATCATAGGATGAGCATCTTACTCAGAGTATTTTCCTTGTGATAGATAATGAGTATTTCCAGGCTGTGCAGGACRAACCTGCAGGACACTGCAGGGACACAAAGGATAGTGGGGCTGAGGAGTGGGATGCATAAGCCTGGTGTACAGATCATCCCAGATGCAGTTTCGAATGTCACATCCACCTGACACAAGGACCAGGGAGAAAAGAATCCCTTTGGGTCAGCAGACAGAGGAAAAACAGAGGCTCAATGGGTTAAGGAATAGGCGAGTACAAGCCCGGCCCAGAGGGTGCTGAGTGAATGAGCTTCCTCCTCCTCTCCGGATTCCTTTCCCAGCCCGCCCCCGGGATTCCTCGGGCAGGAGGAGAAGGGAGCGGAGCGAGCCCTTTCTCTTGTTGGGGCGCAGCAGGGGCACGGGGCAGCGCCCCCCGCCCGCGCTCCCCCAGCACCCTGAGCTGGTCCTGGGTGCTGCAGAGAGAAGCTGAGAGCTGCTCTTACGGAATGCAAATACATTTTCAGGACTTTCCCTTCCATTGAGGGCAAAGACAATCCAAGTGAGGAAAGGCACACGACTGAGATTTAATGTTTAACACGGTCTGTTCAAACAGAAAGATGAATTGAGACCCCTCTGAAAATGTGGTCCTTATGATTCTTAGAGCAGAATAAGTAAGGTGACTGCAGCTAATTTACTTTTCTGTCACCTGTCTCCTGGGGAAAGTTCATTTGTGTACTTTCCACACTTACCTCTTAGAACCCACCTCTGAAGATGGCAAGTATTACTTTCTTCATTTTAGAGGGGGGAACTCTAAATGCTGATGAAAGGTTTTCTCCAAATACTTCAGGAAACCTGTAGCAGAGAGAGGAAGCAGAATAATTTGAAAGATTATTCTGCCCTTTCATATTTGCATCATTGTTTCCTTTTAATTCAAATAACTTCAGAGATTTGCGTTGCAACAGACATTTTCTAGGGCACTTTCTAACATCCTGAGCCCACTGCAAACCCACTGAAGTCAAAGGACCACCCTTACACTAAGTTGCTCTGTGAACTTGTCCTAATTTGGCTTAGGAGGATCAATAGCCCACAAAAACACAGGGGCCAAGAGATTGTAAACATTAATCTTGACTCAGAACTATTTAGGATCATTGGCCAACCCAACAGAAAGTCAGTGTAYGTCTCTGTAAATTTAACTCAGCTTAAAAACATGATCTTCTTCACATCATTTAAAATATCCTTTAACCTTTCCCAGGGAAGAAGAGGTCTTAGCACACTGGACATAGTTGGAAATGCATTTCTCTCTGGTGTATTCTATCTTTGTCAGTAAATCCTACAGTGGTGCACAACTGATGAAAAAGCAGACCTTGGTTTTCCTTTTTTTTTTTTTTTTCATTTGGTGGATGATTAACATGTGTGGCATGCTGGCCAACAGCCAGCCATACCAGTCATGCTTTGCTGGTTGCATGTGTACCCACTGATGAACAGTGTTTAGAAACAAATTAGAGGGCTGAGTGTGAGCAGAGTCACAGATTTGGTCTTTTGCATCCAATGGTGGAAGCAACTGTATGCRAGCATTTGTGACTTTCTCAAGAGTTTTCAGTCCTGTTGTAAACACTTCCAGTTTAAACCTAGGTCAKAGATCAATATCTTCTTAGAGGCATACCAATGTCTTATCTGGAGATGCATTTGTGTCCCTTAGCCACATGTTACAAGAGTCTGTTTTGGGCCAAAATATTCCAAAATACCATCTTGTATGTGCTTCAGCCTCTCAGCTGGAAAGCAACCTTCTTCCCCTTCTACTCCCCCTTCTCTTACCATAGCATATTCTGGATAAAATTGGTGCCGAGGTTTATGGGGAAAAAAGAAAGAAAAAGGGTAAAAATAATTATCTGGGTAATAACTGGGTAGTAGTTTCTCCTGCTGCAGTCATTTCAATGTATTGGCTGAGCTTGGTATCGCTTTCTCTGCAGCTGGCTCACTGARGAAGCAGGTGGTACCAGACCTGCAGAAAGCTGATTTGGGACTGCTGAGATGCCTTTTCCCCTCCATGTCAGGCATGTGACAGYACTGGTCAACATGAAACCCTCTGTGAGCTGAGACAACCAAGTGCTGGGGGATGGTGTCATGGTTCACTTTGTGCTCTGCTCCTTGCTCCAGGAAAGAG
>JACDOX010000004.1:3872049-3978048 GCA_014549065.1 Cardinalis cardinalis
GAAGGAAGGAAGGAAGGAAGGAAGGAAGGAAGGAAGGAAGGAAGGAAGGAAGGAAGGAAGGAAGGAAGGAAGGAAGGAAGGAAGGAAGGAAGGAAACTGCAGGGATGCATTCCCAAAATGTTTGGTTTAGCATGTCTGGTTGAATGGGTGCAGCTTCATGGAAGATGAGACACTAGCACCTGTTTACACCAGAGATACTTTTGGAATAAAAGACACAAAGAAGCAAATCTCAGAGAAGTAGAAATCTAGAGACAGAATTATAGATACTACTGAATCCCCAATGTATTTTTAAACTTCATTTTAAAGGGAAAACAATGGGAAAAAGCCTCAAAGGCACATATTTAAGTGTTAGTTTCAAAGTAATACCTCCTCAGAGATCTGACTTTATCACTAGTGAAAGGAGAAAGCAGAAAATGGAATTGTTTTTGTAGTTCTATCATGTTTATGACATGACAAAAACGTGGAGTTCTTCTGCCTTTTGCTTTTCACCTTGTTGAACTGCTGTCAGACTTCTGTAAATCGTTTGCACCATAAACAAGCTTTGTGAGTGAAAGGGCAAGTGCTGAGAAAAGCCAAAGGCAGAGATTTTATATTGAATTTTTTCTTACTGAGATAACTGACTTCAGCATGGACCAGCTTCACCTAGATCTGTGAAGAAAAGCCAAGCACCACTGACAGCAACAGCATAATGAAGCTCAAGCAACAACAAATGGGCKAAGACTCTGAATGTGTTGGTTTTATTTTTAGGCAAAAAGTAAGATAATTGCAGCTGAGAGGATTTGGTCTTGAGCAAGAGCTACTGCCTTGTTTCTCCTTAGCATTTCAGCCACAGATGTGGAAAGACTGACATCCCTTACACAGGAGTACTACCTGGAAACTGCCCACTGTTGTGAATTCCTGACTGTTACTAATTGAAATGTAATTGTAATTACTTTGGAGGACTATCTGTCCGTGCACACCAGTGACAGGATGCAGAGCTAGGAGGAGAAGAGGATGCACTTTTCCTGCACATGTGGCTGTTGCAGTGTCAGGATCCAGCACAGCAGGCAGTTCTGTTCYTTTGGCAGAGAGCCATCACCAAGAAAAAGGCATCGGCGTGGTTTGGAGCATGGCAATGACAGGCTGGGATAACCTGGTCCCGTGGGGACTGCTCCTTGTTTCAGTGCAAAGTGAGAGGCTTAGCAGGGGAGCGTGCTTCTGTTTTGTCTTACTGGGTCTTGCTGTATAGAAGCACGGAAAGAGGGCTGGAGAGGTAGGGCCACACAAAYAAATGCATCTTCAGCTCACTGAAGATTGCGTAAGTTCGGTTTGTTCCCATAGTGTCCTCTTTGCAAGTATGGTACTCCAGGCAGATGGAGAATAGCACTTRAGGAGCTTGAGAGCCATTACTGATCTCAATGGATAAACCCAAATCCACCTGYGCTGGAGCCCACTAAATCCAGGCACATCTCATGCAAATACATGCAGGCTAAGTTCAGCTTGTGCCTCCAAGGGAAAAATTTTTGTGATTGGTCTCTTCAGTCGTTCAAGGTGCAGAAACCTTTCTGTCTTATATGCTTAGCTCTGCTTTGGTTGTTACATCTGGGACCTGTTAGAAAATGTGACACAGTCCAGTACTAATCACCTTTCTTTAAACATTTTTTTTTCTTCCCAATTTGCTGCCACCCTTTCACCACTGCTTCAGTATGTCTACCTGATTTATGTAACAGGGGTCTTAATGTAACAGTGAACTCTTAAAAACATTGTAATCTCAATATCTCACAACAAAAAGAACAAATACATATCTTAGAAATGAATAAAAAAGGMACAGAGCCTTTAGAACTGGTGTTTAATTTGTTTTATGAAGTTTAACTGGTGTTTTGAAGTTTCAGAGGTCTGCCCACTGCTAGGCACTCTTGGCTGGCTATTCTGCCTAYGGAGAGCTTAAAATTTTGGCACCACATATTCTTTCTATAAATCTACTATGAATATGGAACATACATGAATTATCTGGTGTTTTTCCTTCCTTACTGGGGAAGAAACTGAGGAAGAGCTGGGTGAGGCTCCTCCACCTGTGACAGATTAATGATAGAAACTTCTGCTGATGGGAAATTCAAATAGAGATCATTAGGGAAAAAAGGTGGATTTGGCCATTTTYCCTATCTATTCCAGAAGGGGAGAAAAAAAACCAGATGTGTGTTTGATGAAGCTGATCAGAAGTTCACACAATTAAAGGACATATAGAAGAAAGGATTTCTCAGGAGATGTTGGTGAAACACAGGTGAAAGACTGATGAAGCACGTCCTGCTCACCAGACAGGAAGGCATCKTCCAGGTGGTCTGAAGGATGTCAGGGGCAGACTTGTCACTAAAGACAAGAAGTGTGATTCTGGAGCTCCTGACTATTTCATCTCAGATGGCCACCTAAGGAACGTGTCATGAATTCCTTCCCGGAGATGCTTGCTTCTCACCATGGACTGCGTATGGAGTCTTGGTAGAAGGAACCTGTCCTTCAGTACTTCTAATTTTTTGTCTCCAAATAACAATCTTGTGGTTTTCCTAAGTGAAATTGGCAGTCTGAATCTTGTCCCCAGTATGTTTCTTAATTACACTATMGCTGTTAAACTGTAGAGATGCTCCTTGAAGAATGGTCTGAAAATAAAGCTAAGAATAAACTCAGACACCTTGCTGAAGCAGAGCCCAAGTACTAATTTTTAAGGGAAAGACCCCAAACACATTTGTCTGAGCCTCTAACTGACTATGAAGTGCGTGATGATCATGAAAAASAAGTAACATGCATTTATAGGGTAAGAAGGAAAATTATGATTGGCACTAGCAATCTTTGTATCCCACATGGCTTGAGAATGCTCTGATGGATTGATGCATTGATACCCACTTCATTCAAATAGGCATCAAAATGCCTTTACATCCCATTTTCAGGAGTTGTGGCTCACTCCAAAGGGTGRGCTCAGCTCAAGCCTGGGGTCAATTCTGCAGCCATGGGTAGTGCTAAGGAGAGGCTGGCAGGAGATTAGACAGAAATGTACACTCAATAAAATCAAAAGGATTTTGTCTCCCTAAAGGTTTGTAAGAAATGAGTTTATAGATAACTGTTTGCCCGATGGACATCATTCTTTAACTTTCACTGAGGCAGCACATGCTGTTATCCTATAGATGTCCAATGAAGCAAATGATAAGGAATAGATGATTTTCCTGGCCAGTTCTGTAGCACATTTAATTCTTATTTTAGGACAGATCTTCTATGAAACTTGTATCAACTTCAAGGTTATTTTTAATGGCTTTACAGTTTGCCAGCTACTAATGGTATTTCTTTGGAAGCCTCCAAAACCATCCCAAACCTCCACTTTCAGACTTTCATTTAATTGTCTAAGAGCTTGTAACTTTGAAGACAAAGTCCCACAGCTTTGATCTTCTTGATCCTTCTTTGACTTCAGCTTGACATTTGGATTTTTCCATCTCACCCTTATGCAAGTGAATTACAAGCAATTTCTTTCAGAATCAATATTTTTGATAATTTTCTACATGGCTCAAAACCCAGAAATTAATTGATAACATAGTCTTTTTAAAGCCAAGTTAAAGATGAAAAGTTAGTATCTTAGTGAGCAATAGAGTAATTCCTAAAATATTTTCTTTTCCTTGCCKACTCTTTCCTTGCTTTCTTCCCTTGTCTCTGCTTCTCCTAGACRAGGTGTACTGAACCCTTCACAGAAAGATATCACACCACTGACTAGGTGTTTTCAATTATTTTTTTTCTCAGAGATTTTTTTGGGACTTCCATTTGAAAGTTGATCTGAAAATTTTATTTTGATTTAGAAATGCTGAACTGACTTTCTGAAACCCCCCTTTATCATTACAGAGACATTACTAGTTAATCATCTTTGGAAAAGGCATTTCTTGCTCCAAAACTCTCATACTCTACATTACTGTCAGAAACAGGTTTCATGCTCCCTTCACTGTTTGAATTTTATCTTCTTTGCAGGAAGGACTGAATAAAAGACTTGCAATAAGCAGTGTATTTGGTGATTTTATTTCCCCTTTTGGGATTACCAGTGAACAAAGCTCTCAGAAAGGAAAAGATAAGTAGATGATTACTGGTCGTCAGGCTATGTGACATTTCATGGGGCCACCAGCACAAATCAGCTGCTGCCCTACAGCATATTTCTAATTGGAACATTGGGTGGTTCCCCAGATGGATAGTACAGCTGCTGAGCTCACTCATCACTGAGGGTGTTTGGTGTGGAGGGACCAGGCCAGGCTGCTCTGAGTGTCCCTGTCACAAATCTGTGTGAAATTCATGAACTTCTCCTCTTGCTGCTGCCCATGGCTGTGACAGGACAGACCACGGAAACTTTGTGTGAGCTGTTTCTTTGTGAAGGGTGGGTATTGACACAGTGAGGCAGCATTTATACAGTACAGCATCCAGTGGTTGTCACCTGAGGAGCATTTCCTGAGACACAGACAGCTGCTGGACATAACTGATTGATTTATGGCAGACTTGGCCTGACATGATGAAATACTGTGGCTGCTGCTGCTTCTTGGTGGAGTCAGAGAAAATAATAGGGTGAGGTTAATTCATCTCATCCCACAGAACCAGAATAGGAGCCTCAGGATTTGCAAGCAAAGCAAGGGRCCTTTGTGGCACTGCCTGGTGTGCAGAGCTCGTCCTGAACCTCTCCCCACAACAGCTGTCTGAAGAAAGGGATGCAGCAAGGTATTGGCACTTGCTTTCATATTTGGGATCAGCTAATTCCTCATTAGCTGTATTTTAGGTGCCTCTCTGCTGTCAGGAAGAGCTTTGGACCACATGTACTAGCAGTCTTTGAGGAGGAGAAGGCATTGAAACAGGACAGTGCTGTTGGCAGCCATCTAACTTGGCCAATGCCATATTTATGCTTTAGACGATGTGCCCTGCAGGTTTGCTAGGCTCATGCAGAGTATTTTTATTTGGCACTGTCTCTGCACTCTGTAAGTTATTGATTTGCAGGTCTGGTACAGGTAAGCAGAACTTGTCTGCCCCATCACTGTGGGTATGTATGGRGAGGGAAGGAAGCAAAGGGCTCCATGTAAGTCAGGGTAAACATCATGTGATGCATTAAGGTGAGACTTACATAGTTTGAACTGATTTAATCAATTTTTAATCAGCTTTAACTACACAACAGCAATTTACTACAGGGGTTATGTGATTATAGACTTACTGGGATTTTACTTGTTGGCTTACCATAGTTTTTATGGGCTTATGATGGTTTTAGGTTTTATGTGCTAATGACATTTTCCAACTTTGCTAAATGCATATCTGTACAATGTCCCTGTTACCCTTGTCTTGGCAGAAGAGAACATTGCTACAGGCTGTCCCATTTATTAACCAAATATTCAAATCAGGGAAAAAATAATTTAACATGCATTACAGACTTTTTATAAATGCAGAATAAGTGATATTTCACAAACACTGTGCAAATGCATGCACCTGTAGCCACATGTGCTTGCAGAACAGATTCAATGCTGTAAAAGGAGAGGAAGCTCTAAGCCCTGAGCATCAAAGTGCTCCCTCTCCAAGGTGCACTTGTTCCTGCAAAAGGCTGGCACAACTTCTACAGTGGTGGAATGGACCCTAGGTGCCAGAGCTGTCTCCAGAAATTCCTGTTTTTATCACCTCTGCTACTGAACAGAAGGACCTTCTCCAGCCACAGGGAGCAGCACAAAAGGATTTTGAGTGCTCAGGGACAACTTCTGAGGTTTTGTTAAGTGGATAGCTTATTGGTGACCTGGTAACTCTTGAGACAGCACCAATGTGGTCCTGGCATGAGGAAACTGCCCAGAGGCTTCATGAACATGCTGCTGATACCAATGGGATTCAAAGCCTAACTAAGGCAAAGCAGTAAAACTGAATGAAAAGTGGAGTTTCTCAAAGATGTGGACTCTTCTGTAGATCATGCCAGAATTGCAGCACCCGTAGCATTCACAGAACAGTRCCTTGGATCTGGCTGAGCTGCTCAGGGACTGGCACAGGCAGGGGCAGGGTGGAGGGGATGCAAGGCAGCAAGAAGCAGGGGGTATGTGTACAGAGAACTACAGATATGGTTGTAAGGCCTGTATCGACTGGACTCTAATAACCCCTCATGACACTCTGAGATTTGCCCAGAACTTCATGTGTGGCCTCTTCCTTGCCCACATAGCAAACCCTCTGGTTTGGGTACAACTGTCTCCTGCCTCCACCCTCCAGAGCATGCTTCAAAGTTTTGAGGGGAGGTTGGAGGCCTCACTGCATGCCACAACACTTGATACTTCTATTTCAAAATGAACTTTATAAAGGGACCAATCTAATCTACCTAAGCCACGAAGCTCTCTAGTGCCTGGGGAGGGTGTCAGGAGGAGGATGGCACAGTATCTCTGAGGACACTTTGGCACAATCTTGCAATTCCGGACATTATCTATTCCAAGCTTCCCTTGTGCTAGTCTAGATACAGGCAAAAGATGCCGTGGGCTGTTGTGAGCAGAAAGGTTATCCTGGCTTTGCTGCTTGCTTTGCTGTGTCACAGCCTGAGAGAAGCCAGCAGGCTGCTGCTGAGCATGAGATCAAATAGAGATGGCCACGGCGGGGGACAGCAGCAGCCAGCCCAGCTCTGCAGATCTTCCCCCAGGCTCCTTGTCCCAGCTCCATCCCTTCTTCCTTCCCTCCAAGTCCTGGGGCAAGAGATGCCCCAGATGTTCTCTGCCTGGTAGGGAACCCCACTGCATCAGTGGCACTGTGACCCTTTGGGCTGGCTTTGGCTCTGAGTTTCTCTACAATTTGCTGGGTAGGAGGCTCCCAAAGAGCAGTTCAAACATCCTGGGAATAAACCACAGACAAATACATTTGCCTTACTGGTCAGCACTGCACTTTTATTTTCCACTTCTCTGTTCAGTGTTATGAGGAAATAAAACGTGATTTAGTATTGTAAGCCAGCATTCATGTGAACCCCATCATCTGTTTCAGTCACTCAGACTACTAAGGTTGGCTTTTAGGGTGATTCTCGTGTCAGAGATGAGAAAGTTACACAACAGACATTAGAGAATCACTTTAAAACCCTCCACAATCCTGCATTGAAATCCCATGCAGTAAGGGAGAGAACCAGCCCTCGGCTGGCTGAGATGCAGTCACATGAGTGTCCAAAACAATGGACACACAGTGTCGACAGCTGAGGCCATTGAACTTTATGTCACTTCCCAACTGCAGCATTTCTCATAATTTATGGTTATACTCGCCTTTCAACCTTTAAAACCTTTTCCCAAGTATTTGCAGCATTCTCACATAAATATTGCTACAATAAGTAACATCAACATTTAGTAGCTGTTTTTCAAGAATAACCGTGTGACACTATTATGGCATTCCATTAAACCAGCTGCAATGTGGGGAAGGCCTAAATCAAATCATGCCCACTAAAGGTAACGTTTACACATATACAAGGGAACAATGGATGGGAAAAGTTTATTCTGTTTCAAGAGTTAAATGACAGTTCTGTCTCCTTTCATGGTTATGCAAGATGTCTCTCTCTGGTGAAATGACCCAGAGTGGACACAGACAGCAGCTTACATTCCAGTGCTGGTTGTTATCTCCTTGAGAAAAGTTTCAATTGCAAAATCTATGGTTTGGTCTATTTATTTATTGTGGTATTTTTAGGGAGAAAACCTTATTTCAAAGGAACAGAGAATGTTGTCTTTTCCTCAAAGCTATCAAATGTTGTGAAATGATTAGTAAAAAAATTCCTTGCCAGAATTGTTCACTGTCCAAAATGCATCACAATGACTAAATGTAAATGACAGATAGCTAGCTTGCATATAGATACGTGCTTAATTGCCTCCATCCCTCCTGTCTGAAGAATGCACTTAAGCATATGCTCATTTAAACACATATGCTTCGTTTCTGTTTAGGTCAACAGGAATTGAGCACGTGCTTAAACATAAGCAAATGCTGAAGTGCTCCTCTTGAATAGGGATGCTCTTCTGGGGCAAAGCCAGAAAATACTCTTGTGTAATATTTCTTCTTACCTTAGCCTGCCTCTTGCTCCAGCTGCACTGTTGGGGTGCTGCTTCTCCTCCTTCCCAAAACCCAGCTTCCCTTCCCTCCTCATCTCCCCCGGGGCGATGTCAGACAGGCACAAACCCCCTCGTTCTGCCAGCTGACCTTGTACATCGGGGCTGGCGGGGCTGCCCGTGGTGGCGAGGGGCAGGGGCAGAGGTCTGTGCACGGGCAGAGGGGCAGCTGCACGACCAGAGGTCTGGGCACGGGCAGAGGGGCAGCTGCACCGAGGAGCGCACACCCTCCCCCGGGCAGGGCGAACATCGGCAATGCTGAGAGGGCGACAGAGGCCGGCAGCACCTCGCTTGTGCCCACCCCTGCAGGGACGGGGTGCTGTGTGTGTCTGACATCGRGACGCTGTTCCCGCATGGCCCCAGGCCTGTCCCTCTGCCTCCGGCAGGGCTGGCTGATCTCACATCGCCTCGCTGTAACTTTTGCCTGCGTGCTGCCCCCTCCCCGCCCAGCCGTGCCTCGCTGCGGGCTGCGGCTGCTGCAGATGGAGCCCTGCTCGCAGCTCTGCGCGGGCGCCTCGCTGCCGACACCCGAGGCTCGGCTGCGGAGCCGCGTGGCTTCCCTGCAGGAGAAACACCAAATCTCCTGGCAGTGCCGAAACCTTGCCCGCCCGGCACAGAGCGATGCAGGGCTCGGCTGCTGCTCCCCAGCCGCTGCAGCAGGTGATGCCCGGCCGGGCAGCGAGAGCCCCGCACACGCACGGGCGTGCCAGAGAGAGCCCGCAGCGCTCTGCGCTCCTTGCAGTCGCACTTCGGAGCTGGATCTGTTGTGCCTTATCAGCTTAATTAAGATAAAGATATGGAGTTTATGCTGTATTTCCGTAAATGACAGGGCAAGGATATGAATGATTTATGCGGCATTAATTGTATTTGTGACACTTAAGTCTGTCGATATGCATTAATAAAACCATCGTTTGAATCCAAGTAAGGGAATGAAAGTACAAATTTTTTTTTTTCCTCAACAACTTTCAGAATTCTGCTGTTTGCAAAAACAACCAGCATGCAATGGGCAAAAAGTTGGAAGGGTCAGAGTTTGGAGTGCCTGGGCAATAATTAATAAAAACACATCCAAAGGCAWCTTTAGGGAGTGAATTTGATTCAGTGAAAGAAGACTGGCTCCTCTCCCTGCCCCGCAGGTAATGTGTTTGCCTGTGACGACAGCAGATTATTTGTTCTTTTTTTTTTTTCCCTGCCACCGAACTAAAGAATGCATTGTGGGAAAACCGTCCTGACACATGACACTGTGCAAAGGAGGATCACAGCGTGAGGCAGCATCAAGGGGCTTACTTGGTCTTGATGCACTCTTGCACAGCATGGGGCTCCAGAGATGAGTGTCTCTTCCAACGAAAGCACTGGTGCAATTTGCACAACTCTCATGAGAGCGCACGGTGAAGCTGCTCTCAAAGCCCTCATGTAAACAGGGCTGGGGAAAGAAAAGGGGGAGTAAAAGAGCCTGCACCATGCACGGGARAAAGCACAAAAGGAGATGGTTCAAAAGAGCCTGAGCTAAGGAGGAGGGGAGTTGTGAGGCTAGTGGGCATGGGGCGGGGAGGGGAAGGGGCAGAAAATTAAATCCAAATATTAGAAGCAGAAGGGAAAGTCTTRGTAAGGAAATGGAACAGTTAGCAGCACCACAGTGACGGGAGCGGTCAGGAGAAGCGAAGTGTGGGAAGACACTGGATGGCAATGCACAACTAGAGATTTAGCTCTCAAGGCAAAACCACAGCTGAGATGCAYTCTGAAGACTGTGCCTCAGACATGCAGCCCTTAAACTTCTTCAAAACCTCCTAAGTTCAGATAATAAGTTTGCATAAAGAGAGAGGGAGGGGAAGAGAAAAAATAAAGGCGGCTGTAAGTGCTCCTCACTAGCCTGTCTCTGAGCAACAGGCCCTCCTGTACTCACTCTCCCTTGTTGCTCCTGCTTATCATAATATGCCACTTTTGCGCATCAAATTTACATTTCAAAAAATGCTGTATCGCTGCTCTAAAATTAATTATTAATCTTTCATCAGTCCCTTCCACAGATACATTTTTAACTTTGATTTTGCTACCCATTCGGGGGAGGGATGGGAGAAGGGGGTGGGGGAGAGAAGATCCTTTAATCTTGTCACTTTCTGTGGGGTTCTCCTCTCGTGTGCTGCTACTTCCAGGCCTGCCTGTCCCCTAAGCACTCTGGAGGTACAACTTCAGTTCTTCTGCTTGCTCAGAGAAGAATCTTCCCACATTTTTGAGAGCATGAATATTTTCGCCCTGCAGGATGCAATGCAGAGAAGTGCCTGCTCCTCTTGTTTGACCTGCCATTTCAGCCTCAGTAAGGTGAAGCTGTACTGATAAATCGAGTACCCCAGGCTAGAGAGGTGGGTGGATTACATGCCCATGCAAGGGAAAGAGATCCATGTGGGGTTTATAGGGCCTTCCTAGAGTGCAGTATGAGCTTATTCACCAATCAGCTCATCACAGTGACTTGCAGGCGATGATCTGAACTTTAGCTATTTACTGTTCAAGGTAAGCAGGTACTGGAAATGCTGGAAATGAGGAAGGGGGCGTTTGCTCTTAGCTTATTGAAGACTGAGTCCTTCTCCTGCCTAAAGTGTAAAAGAAAGAGGAGCAAAGAGGGAACGATGTGTGTCAGATGGATACTGGAGAGATGTGAGCTGCTGGCAAACTCACATTTGACCCAYCCCTGGTCTGGAGTTGTGGCAAATGCTATAATCTGTCAGAAGGAGGGAGAAAGGGCTCACAGAAGATGCAGCTATGATGAGATGCTTTTATGGGTTACAGAAAAAACACATTCCTATTTACCTCTACACTGTGAACATACTGATCAGTGGCTTCATAGCCAAATGCACGTGTGTAGGTGTCCCCACACACACAGACACACAGACACACAGACACACGTGTGCTTTTACTCACCCTTCCCCCAGAAATGTGCCATCTGGACGTTCATGAAACTGAAGTGCTGTGTGTAGGCTGCTTCTTCGAATTAAGGTGGAAAGGCTTGACGCACCCCATCATACTCACTGCCTCTTGCTCAAAAGGGACAAAAAACTATCACATTGGAAGACAGATGTCAGCACAACATGGCATCTAGTTAAAGGCCAAATTGTCCCAGTTATGAACAACAATACTTTACATTGCACTTTTTATTTTTCTACTCACATGTGCAGTACAGAATGTGTACTCTTTTCAAAAGCTCCTGTGCTGTGAGCTGCAGGGTGTATGCGTGGGTGAACGTCTCTCAAGATGTTGCACTTAATCAGAGGTGAATTTGGATCAATAGACTATCACTTACTAGAAAACCAGACAAAGTATAGGGTGAAAAGAAAGCTAAAAATTCAGAGCAAAACACRCTCTGCTTGTTTTCCAGACCCACATCCCCTGCCTGCTTCTTTCCTGGTAGTACTTGCCCAGATTATGAATTTATCCCTGTGGTGGTCACCTCCAGGCTGTGCCTAGGTTATGCAGCCCTCTCAGATAAAAATCTGCAGTGCCAACCAGCAGATCCACTTTGAAGGCTGCATGCTGTAGCACTTTCATCTGGGCTATACTTCACCAGTAATAAATTAGCATTCACACAGATGCAGCCAATAGCTCTCACAGCACACCTCTACATAAACATTATCCCCTCTGCCTTTCACAGTTGGAGAAACCCAGCCAGCAAAGTTGCTGGAGGTGAAGAGGGAGTCAGCAGCAGCTCTGGATCAAAACTGAAGCCTTGCTCAATCACACCTTTCTTCTCCATCTTCTAGACAGCATCTGAATACAGCTGCACATCTCCTCTATGTGATTTATTCTGTGTAATAACACGGATTTTTTTTCAAAGCAGACTTTGATTTCAGTTTGTTGACACTAGTTCTGCATATATGTGTAATTATGTAGGATTATCAGTGTGCTACAGAAAGCCCACTTTGTATATTATGCCTCTACAAACCACTGGAAATTAAGTGYCGTGATTCTCCTTGCAGATTCTCGTTTGGGGGATGCAAGGTGAGAGCGAGTAACTGTAAGCATAGCTCATGTTTCATAAAAATAAACAATGCTTGTGTGGATGTGTGACAGATGTTACACCTTGTGGAAAGCACTGAATTCCTTATAGCCAAGTACAAAAAAGTGAGATCACATAGGCCTCAGAGTAAGTGTGGTTTCAGCAGGAATGCAGCTCCTGCAAAAATCCACTACTGGCCTTGGGAAATGCCTCTTTTTATTCACATAAGAGCTGAAAAATGTCCACGGCTGAAAATGCTAAGGATTCTTCATTGTGCACAGTCTCTCCTCAATCAAAACACAGGCTCCATTTTCAGTGAGTTACCCTCTCTGCCTGCCCAGACTGCCAGCCTAGCTCACAAGCTGCATGTGCCAGAAGGACACAGAAAGAATTTTCTTACTTCCCAGAGCATTTCTTTCCTTTTGAAATATTACAGTTTTTGTTTTTTTTATTTCATCTCAGATTCTTCTAAGGGTTAATCTTGGGCAATTTTTTTTTCAATTGTTCCAGGAGATTCCCTTGATTRTTTTCTTTTCTTTGTTGCTTGGGACAGGTCTTTTCAGTAGAGTGGGGCCATAACATTTCCTGATGAACAAAGTGTATGGCTGGCATTGGCAGGACAAAAAAGGGAAGGCAGTGGGTCTTCAGCACTTGAGACATGAGTCTMCAGAGAAAACATAAGCAGATCAGAAGCATGTATCCCATATGTCATAGCTATGCAACACTGCTCTCCCTAGCCAGGTATGCCTGCTGGTCCAGGACCAGGACATCCTTATCCTTCCCCATCTGCATTCCCCTTCTTGCACCATGRGCCTGTGTAGAGACTTTAGGCCAGTGCTACCTTCCCCCTCCCACAGCTCTTCCCTCCAGAGTGTGCTGGARAGAGATCATTCAGCTCCTTGTCCTGCTCCTGTCTTTGCAGTGGGACAAGGATCCAATCCTGTAAGTGGCTTTTCTGTCCTGTGAACTCACAGGTCTGTGGGCAGCCTGAGCCCCAGTGCTCAGGCAAAGGAGGCACTGGCCCTGTGCTCCCAGAGCCCAGGCTCTGCTGATGGCTGCTAGCCAGTCCCACACCTGCTGAGCAATGCTCAGCCAGAGCTTGGGGTGGGGGGAGCTACCCACTGTTCACATGTGGGGAAAGGACAATTGCCCAAAGCTGCCTGCCTGAAGTACCAAAAAGTGCTGCCCTCCCCAGTGCCCTGCTCCATGGGGAGCTCAGCAGCTGCAGGAAGYCTTGTGGTGCCTGCAGCTGCATCTCCAGGAGAGCAGGTAGGGAAAGTCAGCATCCTTCTGCAGCTTCTTGCTGTTTCATCCTCCCCATCCTTTATCACTCTCTGAGCTATGCTTCGCAGCACTGCTGATTACAAAGTGAAGCCATCACAAAAACCTTGGACTGAAATAGAGTGGAAGTCACAGCAGCAGGGTGTTTGAGGGCACCTGACTTAGGAAAGGCAGAGGAACAGGGGCAAGCTCTTGGAAGCTGGAGAGCAAAATTGCAGCATGTCATGTTTCCCAGACTACAGACATGCTGTCCCAGCCAAGTGTTTGCTCCCCAATGGACACTGGATATCTCACATGAAAGTCCAGCACATTATCTAGGAGTTTTCTGCATGGAAATAATTTCAATATAGCTGACACATTGCAAACTCACATCCTAGCTGGTAAGGTCAGCATCTTCTTTGGCTCACACACTTGCCAAGCTATTTGTAAAGGTGGGCCCATACACTGAGGTTAAAAGGATGCATTAATTAGAGGACYGAATCTTAAAGCCTGGGGACAAAAGAGCATTGTCAAACTCACATGCCCCCTTTGGTGCAATCAGCCTTGGCAAATGACATCCAATTGGATTTAAAGGGATCCAGAAGTGCAGACAAATTCCTTGCATCTAACTCTCCTTCCAGGCTTGGGACTAAGGTCATTATTGCAGGGCAGCAGCACTGGAAAAGGCCTATGGTCGTTGTCCTCTTCCTATAAGCATCTTTTGGGTCAAAGATGTTTGCTTTTTTTTTTTCCCTCTATGGAGAAGTAGGAAGAGGAAATGTTCCTTAATTTTGAAATTCTTACCAGTGAGAGAGTTTGGATGGTTGAAGAAAAAGCATCAAAGATATTTCACATCTGTACATCCCAAAAAAGTGAAAGTTCATCTCTCTGCATCCCACTCCTCTCTCAGTTTGTATCATGCTGCAGAAAATGCTGCAATGAGTCCAACAGTTGGGAATGCTTTCCCGACTGTTGTGGAGCTTCTGCAGAGTACCTCCCCTCCACAGGGGACTGTCTGCCTGTGCACAGGGCTGCAGCCTGCAGAGCRTCTTGGGGTGTTATGGATGGCCTCTGGCTCTGAGTGGAGCTGACAGAGCAGTGGCCACAGGAGTGGTCTGTTCTCTGGCCCATCTTGCTGCAGGAGACACGATGGGGTGATGAAGGATCTGCAAAACTGCTCCAACTCACCTGGCATTAGGGTTATAATGTTAGACAAGATGCATTTTATTTTGCTGTGACTGATTATTTGTTTCGTGAAAAGTCCCTCTTTTTTAAAAATACACTTCATAATATATTAAAATATTCTCCAATGCAGAAAAGAATTTGAGAGTTGAAGAAAACTATCAGAGCACGTGAAGTAAAACATTTAATATTTATTTGGTGAAATGAACCAAAATGAGGAAGGGGGCAGGACAGAATGAGAAGGAGAAGGAAAAGATTAAAAATAGACTGATTGCAAAGTGTTTCTAAACATTTTGTTTACTGATGCATATACCTCTTGCCCACACAGGCTTGAAGAAGACAGTTTTGTCATTCAGGCACAGACGTACCCTGTGGGCTGGGAAGCAATGTGCTTTGGTGAATGGGAAGTAGGTGGGAAGGTGGGCACTCCTCCATGCTGAGTGCTTCTCTGCTGAGACTCTGCTGGTTGAGCCTGGGGCAACTTCCTTCCACCAGTCACCCCTCCTGAATGCAAAGGAAGGGCAGCAGCAGGCTGCACCATTTGTAACCCTCTGCTTCCACCAGGAGTGAATCAGGTACTGTGGGATTCACCTCTGAGGATGGACTGAACCTTCACCAAGAGATGCCTGTCTGCCTCCACTTTTTGTAGAAGAAGCCAAATCTTGAAAAAACTAAAAKCAGGTGAGGTAGTGACTCTTCCTCATTATATCAGTAAGGAGTAGCACCCGGAGCATAGTAAATGGGCATAAGCCTGCTGTACTCAGAATAAGTCCCCTTGTTCCAGCAGCTGTGTGTGGAGGCAGAGGGGGCAGACAGACAGGCTTGCAGGGGCTCAGCAAAACCCCCTGGAGAGAGGTGACTGCGTAAAAGCCTCCAATGGGCATTAAAAACTTAAGGGTGGCACTACAGATATTCACAACAGGGTAGCAGTTCCATTGCTCCTCTAAGAGTAGTCTGAATGTATTTGCCAGAGTGTCCAAAAAAGGAAGCTGAACTCCTCAGGGTAAATGGGCATGGTAYCCACCACTGGAATCAGAACTATGTGCTGGTAACTGTGGAAAGCCTTTTGTGAGCTGGTATCTTCACATTTACACTTATCAATGAGAGACCAAAGAAGGAACATTTGAGCATGGCTGTGTTTGCCATGTGCTCCAGCATTACAGAGTGGAGAAGCAGCAAAGGCAGAGCCCTTGGTCTTAGCACTGTATTGCACCACTAGCATTTTTAGCTGGGAGCATCAAGAAGGAATGAGAAAAGGTGCCTGCTCTGCATGCTAGCACCAGCAAGGGAAGAAGAAGATGTTGTCTAACAAGGACATCTCACTTCTACTGAACAGCCCAGCAGGAGTATGCTGGCAATTAGGAAATCAAATATAATTTTAAATGCCCCAAATCAAACAAAATGAAGTCTGAGTCTGAGACCAGATGGAGCTTGTTGAGACTCAGGACATCATTCCTCTGTGTAGGCCACTGCCACCTCCAGACTGTTTTGGTTTCTCCTGAAACATGAAGACAATCTGTCTGTTTTTTTTTTTCCTTTTTTTTTCCTATTTTTTTAATGTGTTTTGAATGGCTTGGCCAATAGCTGTGAAACAATATTTAACTATTGGCAAAAGGAGCTTCTATTTATTCTGGAAACTGTATTTTCATATACTGTATTTTTCTGCTTTCATATTTTGAGCAAGTAATCTCAATTCCTTGACTTGGGATCACAATTCTCCCCTGCCCAAACTCTCAAGTCCCCTGCACCTGCCCACGGTGTGGAGATGGTCACCCTAATGGGCTGTAGGATTAAACTACATGTACATTTTCTTCTGCAGAATAAACCTGTCTTATTCTCTTTTGTCCCTGCTCTACCATACCACATATGTGCTAATTGCATTATTTCAGTGGTCTCAGGAGTCCTTTAGAGAACAAGAAGTGCCCATGTTAGTGAGATAAAGACATTTATGCTTTATTGGCCAGCATTTTCCACAGGCATAATGCTAAAGCTGAATAAAYAGGCCAGCCCTAAATGCACACAAATCCACAATAGGCAGCTTAGAGCTGCCAGACCTGGCTCTGCCTTGAGCAGGAGGCAAGGGGAGGTTTGCAGTGTCTCCCCAGATGCAGAGCTGCTCCCCAGCATTCCACAGAAGGCCCAGATGTTTCAGAAGGGTCCTCATTGATGAACAATCACAACCTTTGCACATCACATCGATGAAGGGCTTTACATTGGAAATGGGGTGATCCTAGGCAGACTGTTCCTCTTCCCGTACCTCATGGACACTTCCTGTGAGATAGACCCTCCTGGAGGCTTTGAAACCAGCAGATGAACAGCGTGGTGTGAGTGTTCACATCCAMAAGGTTATATTAGGAACAGAGCTCCTGGCACAAAGCTTCCTTTCAGCTACATCAAAAAAGCAATACCAAGAATCCACATTTTCCTTCAGCACCTAATAAATAGCACTTAATTCCTATGTAACACTTCCCAGACTTCTAAGTGCTTTACAAAAGGGACCAGTATCAGATGAGGAAGAGGAAGCAAATACCATCATCAGGGTCACTGCAGTCTCCTGTTTCATCYCTGACCACTAGATCTTATTCCTTACACAGGCTCTGTAAGACTATGGGGGACCTGGTGCTCTTTTAGGGTCTGTTTTCAGCTGCTCTGCACAGCCCTAGACTGTGCCCAGCACATGGAATTGGGAAATGATGGGAACACTGCTCGTGCTGGGTGTAAGGTCATAGAAACTTTATAGGAAYACATRAAGGTTTAATTCTCTTTAACATCTTATAATCATCTATATATCTATTCTCTAACTACCCTTCTCCAGAGAACATCATTCTTACCCTACTGTGGATGAGAAAAGGCAGTGTTCTTGCCACTAGCCTTTCCTCCAGAAGGGCTAGTGATGCAGACCCAGTCTAGAAAGGGGCTCATGCTCACTCTCTCACTCTCCCACAGCCCAGGCAAGCAGCCATCCTTGCTCCATCCTTCCTGCCTAACAGTGTAAGCAAACCCATCCACAGCTGCCTGCAGAAAAGCTCTCAGCCTCTATAGAACAGGCATCACTATTTGCCCCTTAAAGTAGTAATAGAAAGCTAATTAGAATGGCAAGTAAAGTGTACAAAAGGAAAGAAAAAAGAAGAGAAAGGAGTGAAAATGGAGTTTCGTTTGACTATACAAGTAGACAAAGAGGTAAAACTTGGATTGCAGCAGAGGAGTTTCAAAAAGCTTTTGGTGCATTCAATCTATTGCCTCTCTACTCCTGGTGGAAAAGATCACACATATCATCTTACAGTGTTTGTTGTTCTCTGTAAAGATCTGCTCTGATGGAGCTCTCACACTGGCTTCATACTCCATTGTATTGGCTTCTTGTTAACACTTATCAGCTGAAACAACATTACAGCAACCCAGAGTCCAGAAGAGTGTATTTTACAATACCATTAGAAGACTGTGTGTATGTGTAGAGAGATACACTTTTTTTCCCTTTAAAAAAGAAAAGGATGGTAATACAACCCCCAGCAGATGCAAATAATTTGAACCAGACCTGCTGGTTGTCCAAAAGTAGCTGTTGACATAAAACAGTTTTGCAAAGGCTACAATTTAGTAAGTTGGGACCTTTTCTAATTACAGCAGGTGGAGTCTTTTCATGATGTGTAAAGGACAAGATGGGATGGATGAAAGACCTACTTCTGCATTTTTTCCTTACAATTTCTGAGGTGTACGCCCTGTGAGCATAAAGGTATTTGATTGCCTAAATACAAGAAAGGATGGCACCYTGGAAATCAACAATGGAACAGCCTTTGCCACTGCTTTATCACGTCTTAGTAATAAAAARTAAAGCTGCATGGAAAAGCATGGAGAAATTCTACTGTGTTCAGTCCACAAGATCATGACCTAACTGCTGTCAATAGGAGAAATGGTCTTCCAGTTTTCTCTGATGCTGTAACCTAAGTTCCAGCTTCCAGGTTATTYGAGTTCAAATATCTATTGTTGGCAGTGTCTGAGCAGGCTGTCTGCTGCAGGCTTGTGGATTAGGGGTACAAAGACTTCCAGTTAAACGCTAACCAGAGAAAATGGTCTGGATCCACTGCAGTTTGAGCAGCGATGCAGGAACACGTGTGTGTCATGCAGTACCTTCTGCATCGTGGTCTGTGTGATACCATTAGGCCTTAGGAAAATGCAGTCAACAAAATGAACTCTCTCACTTGTCTTGTGAAGGCAATGAACTGAATGAAGTGTATAATGGAGCACAGAAAAAGCACATAAGGATTTATTTGCATGTTTCTTCCAGGGAATAGGCTCTGTAACAATTACAGCTTACACACACAAACAAAGCACAAACGTATTTTTACRACGGAGCAGTTGCAGTCTATCTGAGTTGTRTTAATACTAACCAGTGAACAAAAACGAGTGGTCAGAAGTCTCAAATACATATTTTCTGTAAATCTGTTGTTTGTCCTCTATTTAAAACATATAGTTAGTCTCTTACACTCTTTCTTGGATCAGGGACAAGACATGCTTTTGAACAAAAATGAGACACACTAGAGATGTGTCTCTAGTGCAGAAGGGAAGGGATYTATGGGATATGGTGGATTTACCCAAAAATCACCCTAAGGATCAGGATGCCTATAAGAGAGAATTCCCTGTCACCTTTCCTTTCAGGCTTACAAACACCCAGCTACCCCATCTTAGAATGAACAGTGTAGCCAGCTGAGAAAAGCATCTATATGAGAGCCTTGTATACATCCCTCATTGCAGGGAAAACAAAGGGTGAATATAAAAACCTGCAAATTTGGTTCAGTTCAGAGTAAAAAGAGGTGTGCTACTGATCCTTCCCAGATTCCTTTCTCTTGCAAATGTTTCCCAATTACACATAATATATCCCAATTACATATAATTCTCCCTTAAAGTACTACAAGTGTTTTATTACGGACTCTGGAAACTGACCCTAGAGGAATTGAAATTATTTCCTTAAATGAAATGAAAAAAAAAATCATTCTTGAAATGAAACATAGGTTCTTCATGGATTCTACTCTTCTGTAAACAAATATAAGCTGATTTCATTGGTCTTCAACAAGAACACAAACTCCATTTCTGGTTTAATGCTAATCAGAGTTATTAAACAAAATAAGACAGAACTGGAACAGGTCTCTGGATCACTGTYTGAGTCCTTTGCCACTGACTTCAGTGTTATGTTTTCCCCTTCATTTACTCATCAGGCTCTGACAATTGCCATGTCTTAGATAGACTTGATGGCTTTTCCTCCTCAAATAAAAGTCACTTCCTCAAGGCAGTTCCAAGACAAGGGTGAGATAAAATCCAAGCATCCTCAGTCTCAGCCATTCACTCTGTTACAACACCAAAACGAAAACATGTCCCAAATAATGTTGAAGATGGATCATGCTCATATGATATATAGGGGAAAAAAAAGGTTGTTTTTCTTTTCTCCAATTCACTGGAATTCTCATGAGAGAACAATATCCAAGATAAAAGCTCAGCAAAGACAAATAAAGAAACAACTCCACCTCTTCCTGAAAAKATGTGAAAATAATGTTAACTGGAGAGAGTTTTGTTTTGCTTCGCTTCCTCTACAACACAGAGAATGTTAATGAATTACACTGTTAACTGGAACATAATCTTGTCTGTAAGGGATCAGGGGAAATTTAGATGTGGGACTATCAGATAATGAGAGGCAACTGGGAGTTTTTGGAAGAGTTGAGAAATTGGCATATGAAAATAATAATTATAGATTTTACAGTATTTACTGACAAACACTGTGGAAGAAATCTCTTTATTTTTAACTGTGAACCTTGGTAGAAAGGGAATTAGGATACCTGGTGTTAAAATCTCCTCAAATCCCTCAAAGCTTTAACTGAAGATCTAATGCTTTAACTGGTACACTGGAGTTTGCTTAGCTGATACAAATCATATTTCCAGGAAAATTTGTACATTATAGTCCCAGATGTCAGCCAGATGATACAAGGATATTTAGGCTTGGAAGCTTCTTTTCTCCTTTTCTGTTTTGTTTAAGAAGAAAAGAATTGCTTGTATGTTGTTTGCAAAGATTTCAGCGTGATGACTGTTATTTTAGCCACTAACACAAAAAAAACCTTGACAATCAGAATGTATTTTTTTCAACCTTCTTCATCCAGACAAGTAAGCAGTCATCAATTACAGTCCCACACATGAAATACAAATTTAGCAGTATAGAAATGAAAACTAAAGCAATTTGTACCTTTACTATTCCAAAGGGGATTCATTCTTGCTCTGTTTAGTATGAAATATTTCCTCTCTTGAAGTCAAAGTTACATCAATGTCACCAACCTTAAGTTGAATCATAGCAAGAAGATGATATCCTGGCATTCCTGGCACCATCTCCTCATTATTAAACTTTCTATTTACCATGTGTTTTAAAACAATGCTCAAGCATTTGTTTTCCTTAGGTTGCAGTCAAGTTTGATTTATTTGAGTTGATATCATTAAATTTAACACTAAAAGGTGCATTTTATAAAACCTGATTTTTAATTGATGTCCTTGAATGATGAATTAACTTTATCAGCAAAATATATGAAATGTTTTTTACCCACTACATATTATTTTTTAATAACAGCTGTCATGACACTAACAATCTGAAATGCAAAGGCATATGAAAGTCTATGGAAACATAGGTTTGTGTGAACAGCTTGGAAAACAGAAATACATTTCTGACTGAACATTCCTATTTCACTTCCTGCTCTTATCCTTCTTTTGTCTTGGAAAAAGCCAGAATATTAATATGGGTGTTAATTCTTTTACTGTTTATAAAATTTTTCCCTGTTTATGAAATTATTGCTCCCAGTAATACAGCATTTCCCACCTGGATGTGCATGCACACACACACCCCTATACACAGACACACACTGATCACAGCACATTCTAAATTAGCAGGGRAAATAAAAGAAGAGAGCTCTGTGTATTGCTGGCTCTTTCAGGAAACCACATCTCATAAAATGTAAGGGAAATGCTCTGACTGGTGTACCTCAATCCCCTACACACCTGAAGGTACTCTGGGCCTTCACTGCTGGAGTGCACACTTGAGARTATGGGCACAGTTACCCTGAGCTTCTCAACACTTCCCTGGGTCCAACACAAAAACTTTATCACTCTGCTGCCCAACCCACATCTCTTAATACACTTCTGCAGCTCCTAAACAACTCCAGTATGGTGAATGAAGCCACTCAGGATTTAGGCTTATGTAAATGAAGGCTGAGGAGGTGCCTCTGCACCCTCCTCTTTCCCACTAACCTCTTCAAGGCATTTCAATGCCCTTCTTCCATTTTAAAACTCTGCTCCTGGTGATGATTGAAAACATAGGTGACTAAACACCAATTCTACTGATTTGGTCTGCTCCATCTATTGCTTTTGTCTTCCACTCAAACTGCTTGTAACAGGGATCACTTTTGGGCTGCTCTGACACAGGCCAGATGCAATGTGGCTCTGCAACTTCCCTAGGCTACCTGAGCACTAAGGGCCATGCTCATCCTTGATTCTAGGGAGTAATGTAGATGCTGAATTTGGGAATGTGTCCACACTACTATCTCCATTGAGGTGAAAACAGCATTTTGTCAAGACAACTAAGCCTCAGTAATATCTGGAGAAGTTTTAAAGTTCTTTTGTTCCTCCTTGATCTAGAGAAAAAATCTAGAGCAGATACGGCTCACAGAGCATCAAAAACTAGGTGGAATACTCTGGGCTTATGTAACAAATATAAAGACCTCCATGTACCAGATCCACCATATGTCCACAATATCCACCCTCCCTGTGCAGGGCTCTGTTGTACTACCACAGCAAAGCTAATTTTGTGTGATAGGCTGGCATGGAATTATCATCCTCATTTTCCTTGAACATGAGGCCAGAATTTAAATCCAAACCCTGATGGGCTTTTTCRTACAGTATTTATTGGTCTGTTTGTATGGGAAAATCAAAATAACTGCATCAGTTCCTAAGATAGTTGGCTGAACCTGATGTCTCTATTTTTGAACATATGGCTTATTGAATTGTAATACTTTTCAAGATAATTCCAACTGCCCTATTCTGAAGGATTAGTACTCTCAAGTAGAACATGCACAAGAATAAAGATTTTGATTGCAGCTTTAATATCAAAGTAATACGTTTCAATTGACTAAGCAGGCCACTAACAATTTAGATAAAGGGATGCAATATAACAATTAATGAGCTATACACAAATTCCTCATTGTTCGTTAACCCTTCAGAAGCTGCCTACTTGCATAAAGCCCATGTCTTCCCTCCCTTCTGTCCACACTCCAAAAGATGGTAGAGTACTCAAAATATGTTGCTAAGAGGTTGCTTTAATGTATGGTAAGTGATATACATACACATTATGAAATAATACATACAAAGCACTGGTAATGGTCCTAATAGGGGTAATGGAATTTACCRTAATTTCTACAGGGTAAAATTCTAGATAATAGCCATTACAATATCAGCTACCTCAGGCAGAGCTGGGCTTACAAATCAGTCAGCCTGGGGCAAAATTCTACTTGAAAGAGCAGCAGGATAGGAAAACTTCCAGGAATGGGTTGACCACACCCTTATTCTTGAATTCAACCACAGCAAAAAGCAAARCAACCCAAGGCCTACTCTGTTTGTTTGTGCAGTATTTTTCATTAGCAGCATGGCAAACACCTCATGCTACTGTTGCACATGTTGCAGCAATTGGTTTGATCTGGAAAGGTCCAGATCCAGCAGTCACATGGTTTCAYGAAAACCACAACTTTTCTCATGTAGTTCTTTGACCTTGTGAGTTGTGGTAAAAAGGCTGGAATTGTGAACCCCGAAAAACATCATAAAAGTCCAAATTATTTCTTCCCTTTTGTTTTCTTGACTCTGCCAAGACTTCTTCCCAAGGTTCTTGGGGTGGGAGCATCAGAGTCWGTTACCACAGCTGCGTCTCCCCTTTGGATGTTCTCATTTCTCCCTATTCTTTTGGCTCTATTTGCCATTTGATTATTTGGCAGAGTGGTTTAGGTTGGAAATGGTATATAAATATAGATATATATTCACAGAAGTAAATAAGAGTATTTCTACTGATGACAGGGGAAATATAGCACAGTAGGTTACAACTTATAACTTTTCATTACTGAATTTGACATTCAGGTGACCTACATACAAATGACAAAAAATTACCATTCCTGTTTTACAGGTGGGGAGCAGAGATGTGAGGTATATTAAAGAGGTTTTCCCAAGGACGCACTGCAAGTTTTTAACCGAGCCAGAGCTCAAGCAAAGGGCTCCTGGAGGCCATCCCAGCATCCCATCCTCCTGGCAACTGAAAACACTAAAAGGTCATAAAAGTGTATGAGACAACTGAGTGAATCATGTCCGTAATTCATTCACTCGAGCTTTGTTTTCATTCATAAACTCATCAAAGATCAGAGCCCCTGAAGTGAGTTATAGTCCCGTCTCCACTGAAAAGCTGTTTGTTAATCTCAGACAGACCTTTGCCTTTAYGGCTATGCAGTGGGTGCAGTTAATATACTTTCATTTCCCTTTTTATTGTTAGCTCAGATATTAATGATGCCAGCTGTAATCCCAGCTCCAGCAATAGGCTGGGGTTAAACCACAGCAAGGAATACCTGTACAGACCAGTGTCCCACCTGCACGATGARTGGATTACCTTGGATTACCTTTTCCACAGAGCTTGTGCAAATGTACCTCCAAACCCATGGTAGTCAGAGGCCCTTCAAATTCAATGGATTTTSTGACAACTCTACTCTTCCTAGTTCTCAATTCCCAACCAATGTATTGGACCAATATTACTTGAGGTTCACATACAGATGTGAAATAGTCTCTTTTAGCTGTTCATCTGAGTCTAAGAAAGTTGGGARTGGAGGAGTCTGCAGGGCAGGAGCTAGTTTTTCCCATGGAGCAGAGCAGCCCAGGAAGAGATGCCTTGTGGCTGTGGCTTCCTCACAGCTCATGGACAARGTAGTGATCCTTTTGCAAACTAAACGTTTATTCCAGGCAAGTTTTTAGAAGTTTTCCTTAGACAGAGAAAGAAAGGTCTGCATTCACAAAGGAAAAGAYTCCCTTGCTCTAAGTAGCACTTAGTGACCAGTAAAGATAGAGAATATATCCATAAAAATAAGTACTTTCTCATTAAACAGAAGACCCTTGACATCTTGGTTCCAAAGCATTTGTAATTGCTAAAAATGGCTAATTGTAAGGAAATTAATGCACTAGGATTGTATTATCACAGGAGATTGTGGTCATGTAGATTCCTGTGGCTGATATGTCTGCTTGGTAGCTTTTTCAGTTTTTTCATATAACATCTGTAGGTATAGCAAAAATTTAATTGTTATTGAGACTCACCAGTACCATGAAATTAAAAATTTTAATTTCAAAATGTTTGYATACAACTAAACAAATTCAAGGTGGACAGTAACAATATTCAAGGTACAAGTAAATATAAAAGGAGACAGACAAAAAAACAACCCATCATGTTACAGCTGGGACTCTTGACTACTTTGGAAAAAAGATTTCAGAAAAAATMCTACTCTGCATTTTCTCCCCTGGTACATCAAAGTTAAAAATCAAATCAATACCATCTTAGTATTAGATGGTGGTGACAGCATGCAGACATCAGTGTTGTAATTAAAAAGCCATTCAGCTCAGTTGGTAAAATGTAATTTTAGCTGTAGTCACTGGCTGTTTCTAAGCAATCTATTTACCCCAAAAGGTCCTCAGGCATGGACTGAAGAGTGTGAAATGATCGGGTTTTAGTTATCCTCATACATAACAAATTTCAATTATAATTCCTACTGTAAAAAATGTTACAATAATATTACGCTAAGTCCCTATGCTAACTGACGGCAGGAATAGAAGAGGAGGAAGAAACTTCCTCTGCTTTACTGCTTTCATTAGTCTCATTTTACATGGGACCTCTTYCCTGAACCTGTAGAGGGGCTAATCCCAGCTGGTGACTGAGGCAACACCGTGTGCTGCTCTGGTCCATGGCCCATACCAAGACACCATCGTGGAAAAATTGCTGCGAGGTTCCCCCCTGCTCTGACAAGGACAGTCAGAGGAATGTCCCTCATTGCTTAAAGACTGGCAGAGCTCTGACTTCAGATGCTGCTCACAGGAAAAGCTTAGGGCCACTCATTARAGTAGCAGCTAAATTATTGGTAAGCAAAACTAAGTGAAATGCACATAGCATTTAACTTTCTAAGCTAAAACTATCAACCAATTAAACCAAATAGCATGCCTGAATTAAATATTAAGCTTATTTACAGATAAGAAAACTGAGGCAGAAAATCAAAAGGCCAGTTTTGAGGCTAGTATTTAAAAACTGTTCTACAATCAGCATKTCTTTTGAGTTAACTTATCTCTTTCTAAAATGCAGTGTGCCCACAAGCAGTTTTGTCACAGTTGTAAATCATTTGATGTTCTACTGCACATTATGAAATCCACAGAGATGGACCTGTCCTCAATGCCACCGGTGTGCCTGCATTCCCAACCCCATCCATACCCATATCCCCATCTGTATCCACACCTCCTTCACYGTTTGCACATCTGCTTGCTTCTCCAACTGCTTGGCCAGATCCAAAGGTCCCTTCCACTGTGTCAACCTGCCACAGACTTATCCTGGAGGGAGCCAACTGGATGGTTAAAAGCAAGTGCTGCTTCAGAACCCCTGAACCATCCTTCCTCTCATCTCAGCAGGCCRGGGGCAACGGGATACTCTTCCCCATCAATCACAGCAAAAACTGTTGCACCAACACATGAAACTGAGGGTTTGCAGGCTTTTGGAATGGTTTATAAACATCTTCCAGAGTCTGACAAGACTTCTAGACCTCAGGAGATCTGTGTCTGTGYTAGGTAGTTGCTGTAGCCAAGGGCTTCACAACTCATCTCCATGTACCCCCAGTGGGGGTGCAATGCAGGCCAGCAGACTGGTTTTGAAAGCCAGAGCTTATCAGTCTGATAAAACCACAATCTGTGAGAGACTTGGAGATCCAGCAGGTCCCCAAATCACAGATTGGACTGGTTGGCACAGGGAATGTAAGTTCAGTAGTAAAAGCAATAATTTTGGATAAATACGGAATAAAAGTTTCTTTTWTTTTTTCAGGAAGGGCAGAAATAAAAGTAGAAGCAGAGATATAATCTATGTGCTCAATTCTGTGCTAGACCTTACAGTAAAAATAGGAGATGTTCAGATAAAAAGACAAATCACACTGCAATATGCAGTGCAAATGCATATGCAACTTGTCATTTCCTACTCTCTATTCTTGTCATAGTAGCTATTATTCTCTCACCTTTGCTCGGTGGCACTAGCAAAAGCAGTGGTGGGCAGCTAGGAATACCATATGTGTTACAAGGCAGATGGTTAGAAGTACAGCAACTTCAATTGTAGTGTCAGATAAAAAGTTTAGAACCATTTTCCCGACTCTCAATTTCATCAGCACCCTCAGACTCGAGGCAATGAGCTAAATGGGCCAAGTCTTACAGAACAGAGGTTTCCATCCCTTTGGGCTGCTGTAGGATGCAGGTTACTGTATGCTGCATGTTAAGAAGTGAAAACATAAGTTAGAGAGTGTGCCATAATCTGGCATGCAGATGACTGCTGTTCCTGCAGCAAAGAGGAGGCACCAGGCAAGCAGCAGCAAGAAAACAAATTTTCTTGGTTTCTCACATCCTCTCTCTGCAGAACTCTTTACTCCTTGGGGGGAGGTGCTGCACAGAAGCATCCTTCAAAGGAAGGTCAGCTTGCAGAAGCACACATACAATTACTGGCCTGCCTCTGCTGCYTCTCTTTAGCTAGTCAAGCCAAGTCCCTAACAACCCTATTACACCTGGCATTTTTTCCTTATCCTGGAAAATTGTCAGCTGCTCTGTTTCCTTTCCATATATGTTTCCTTSTTATGACAGCTCAGAAGGTCGACCAGAATGGGGGATCTTATGCTATGTCTGTCACAGTTTGCCATGGCCAAACCCAGTGAAATCTGAGTAGAAACATTCCCAAATGTATGAAAAAAAAAATCACAATTTTATCACTGTGCATGGCCAGGTTAAAATTTAGGGGCAAGCTGCTTGGATTTTAGAGCRGCTGCTGACACAGAGAAGTGACCAGGGAGTGGGGCCCTCACTGTCTCTGATTTGCATCAGAGGGAAAATGAACCCGGAGAAGAGAGGACGTGTTCAGACAACGCTCACACACATCCCAAGGGAAGGGTGAAATGGTGGAAGAATACAATGATGTGTTCTGAAGCATGGTAAATGGGAGAGAAAAGGACAGAGAAGGGTAAGAGGGAGCTCATGAGGATGACTGAGAGGCAAACAGACCACCCTGGTGGCTACTGGGGAGGGCAAAAGGCCTTCCTCAGCCTTTGGTGTAGCACAGTGTCCAGCCTGTCAAACTGCCTAATTTTGGGGTACATATCTCCCTCTATTMCTGCAAGGCAGCAAGGACAAGGGGAGTCCTGGAATGCTCCAAATGTCCCATTTTGCTGTCCTCTGAGAAGAGAATATCCATTAGTTTCCCATCTGCATTGCTTCATAYGGTCTCGAAGGCACAAACTTATCAGTGCAACAGTTATTTTTGGGTTTTTAAAAGATTCTAACTTACTGTATTGACATACAGTGATCACTATTTCTCCCTGCTGTCAATAGTTAAAACAACATTAATTGACTTTGGATTTATATTCATGGTATGCTTCTGGAGGAATTAATTAAAATGTCCAGGCTTRACTGCCATAAAAACCAAAGATGGACTAAAGCAGATGTCATATATAGTCTTGTAGGACCCCTGTGATGCACTGGAAGGGCTTCTCATCACAAARTGACCAGTACCTTACTCATTACCCACATGTGCCTATCTATTCAAAATTAAGAGCAAAATATGTTCCTCACCCTTTCCTAGACGCCTTCTTCATTTCYGTGTACAACATTCAGCTGAACAAGCTGTTAAGTGGGAAAAGGAGTAGGAGGTGACCAGCTTTCCCTTCATCCTTTCAACTAGTGAGCAAAACAGCACACAGTAACTATCAGGGGGAGCACATATTTTTTAGTAGCCTGCAGGCTAAACATCCCTCCTCCATCTACCTGTCTATCTTCCCAGTGCATGTTGCACTGTCACTCCCAAAGTGCTCAGAATATGCAGAAAGAGCTCCCAGGAAAGCCCGAGGAGCTGAACTCAACCTGGCTCTTCCAGGGTAGTTAGATGAATATCAGTACTTCCTTTTTCTGCCCATAAATATGAGCAAAAATGTCATTTTATCACTGCAACAGACAACACAGTATTTCTCAAGACTGAAGGATCCTAAGCTACCAAATACCTAAACTACAAATTGCAGATATTCAGGAAAATGTAAGAGGGTTTTTGTWCTGTTTTTGTACTGCTCCCTAGATATCCCCTCCCGGCCACTGTTGGGCACAGGCTACTCAGTAAGGAGGCTCTTTGGTCAGACYTCATGCTGGGAAGTTCCCTAAGATCTTAAATGACTTCCAGACTTCTGAAACACCTTAGTATTGGTGAGCCTTCTATGCCAAGCCTTGCAGCAGTATGAGGATATGGTTTAATGCGCTCACAGAGTGCAAACCCTGGTGCCTAGGACACAGAGTATTTGTATTAATAACCTCAGCACACTTTGGATGCATCTATATGGGTGAATCAAACGAGCCTAGGATTGTTTTCTGGCCAACTGGCCTGGAGCAGCTTAAATCCATAAATACACAGACTGCCTAATGGGAATGGTCTCTGGACTGACCTAACTTCTGTAGCATGTCCAGGAATTGGGAGAGCACTAGTAGGACTGGTCAAATCTGTGCCAAGGACCCTTCTAGCAATTAAATGGTTCAGACAATCAAGTTTCAGTGCCAGAGGATTTTCATTCAAGTTGTTTAATTTACTTGGGTAGCATTAGCCTTAGGGAATCCAAAAGTCTAAGCTCATTGACAGCCTTCTATATATCATCTACTGTTATTAGCAAGAGTAATAGCACTTTCTTGATTGATGTACATATCTTCCTTACACCAGCTTTGAAATGGTCTGCTCTGAAGGAGCAATCAGGAGTGGCAAGTTTCCAGGTACTCCCATCTACTKCCAGTCAGCCTAGGTCTGAAGCTCTATTGTCCCACTGAAGCTCTATTGTCCCTGCCAGTTGGCCAAGCCTAAAAGAAGCAAACAAAATTGTTCATAGAAAGAAATAGGTCAGCAGCCTTCACATCTTTTCCTCCTTAATACTTTGGTTGAGAGCATGGGTGTCCACATGTTTGCAGTGACCTGCTTGTGGCTGGCACCCCGGCCATCTTTCCTGCAGGGTGTCTGATCCTGCCCTGGAAGTGGTGCTGGCTGCAGAGAGCAGAGGGATGTTGGGATAAACTAGGACAGCTATGGAAGCTGTATTTTTTGACATTAGAATTCCTTTGACTCTTAGAGAGATGAAAATGTCACCAAAAAAAGCATGGAATGGAACACCCCATGAAATGGGAATTTTTACCATGGAGCTAACAAGAACATCAAACTGCACTGAGTTTCTATCTCTGTTCTTTAAAAGCTGACTGCGTGCTGTTTTGCCATTCTTTTAGCAGATGGCAAAGGCACTTAATCTGAAACAGCATGACTTCTCTCTGAAACAAATACAAACATTTCCTGCAGAACACAACATGATGTAAACCCAGTGGCCAGAGTGGTTTTCTGCTGATGTGTTCCCAGGGCTCTAAGTAGTATTTGCAGACAGGCAGCTCTTGAGTCCCAGACCATGGTGAGTAGTGGGAAGCCTCCACAGCAGAGCCACTGTGTGGAGAGGACTCTKCTCCAGGAACTCCACTGTGGGTCCCATCTGAAGCACACCATCAGTGCAGGCCCAATCCTGCATTTCAGACTGGTACAGGTCTCACAGAAGTAATCTGGGAATCTTTTCAGTTGATTTGTAGCGTCATGCAGGCTCTCATCCCCAGGAACACATGAACAGAAGGTCTCCAAGTCATAGTGGGAGCACAGGAAATCACTGGATCCCCATTTTTTTCTTTATAATTGAGACAGATTAGAGACAGTGTACCCTGTTCTTGGCAATCTCACATTTCCATCTTTTTCCCAGCTTTGGCTAAGCAGAGACAKCATTTAGCTCAGGAGAAGCAGCCGGACTTACACTC
The DNA here is from genome assembly GCA_014549065.1 of Cardinalis cardinalis. Lineage (NCBI taxonomy): Eukaryota > Metazoa > Chordata > Aves > Passeriformes > Cardinalidae > Cardinalis > Cardinalis cardinalis. The sequence continues at coordinate 3,902,686 of JACDOX010000004.1, forward strand.
TGATGTAGGATAGTTGCATAATGTCATATGTTCTCTTCTGTTCTCCTTCCTCACCTCACTGGGGATCTCTTGTGATAAAAACAGTAAAAGGCTCTTGATTTATTTTGCTGACTAGAACATTTCATTATATTGATTCAGCTCATGAAAGCCCCACAAGGAAATGGAAAATAGCCCATTATTTTTAATTTCCAAGTGGAAAAGTTACAACACGTTTCTATTTATGATGTGCTTTTTTTTTAATCTAAATCATCAAATTCAGCACTTATTTTTAGAACAGTCTATTTCCATAGTTAAGGAAAGACTAAGGTTTGAACTTGTGTTTCTCTGTATCACAAGCTGCTGAGGTTCAAAGAAATTATTCATATATATTTTGCAGAGAGTTGGTGAGGAGGTGAAACTGCCAAATATCCTGAGCTTCTCTATTTTGGGAAAAATGGTGGGCTAGGATGATCTTATAAAATATATTCACGGCTTAAATTGAACAATTTAACACTCTGAAGCTTAAGTAAAAAATTAATAGAAGGCAAATCTTTGAAGTGGTGGCATGTGTGTAAGCCTCTTGTCCCCTGCAGCCAAAAAAAAAAAGTCATCAAGGCTTCAGACAAGCAGTATTAAGCATTCGAATTCTCCACAAAAGTATTCGTGATGTAGAGCAATTACTTGTTTCTGATATTAGCGAGAAGTTGCTCAAATGTGTTTGTTTTGCCTTTCTCTGTATAATATCCTTTGGAATATGTGCTTTACATGACTTCTGCCTCATGGCAGATTCATCTTCTGTGGTGTAATCATATASCCCCATGCACATTCACACGTGTACACATATATTTATACACACACACACACTCACAGAGAACAAATAAACGAGATGGCCAGAAATTCTTGGCATGCTCTCTGTTATTTCTGTGTTGTTCTTTCTTTAAGCATATTTAACATTTTACTTGACTTGAAAACTTAGTAAGGTAGATGGATTAAGGAAAAAAAAGCCAAAGGTTGAAAGGATGAATAGCTTAGAGAATAAAGCATTGGGCACTTACAGTACTGCTGGCACTGAATGCAAGGAATCAGTCCTGCAGACCTCAAAAGGGTGAGGAATGAAACTCAAACACACCCAGTTTGGTCAGCCCCGAAAACCTAACTGAACAAAGACATCCCAAACCTGCAGCTTGGGTTAAAGAGCTAAGACACTAATCCAGTACAAAGGGCTTTATTCAGACTGTTTACCCTTTTGTATGTATGTATATACAATCAAAACTAATTTTTTTTCAGACCCTGATGTGAACCAGTGCTCTATACAAATCTGTGGGGAAAAAGTCCAGCAAGTTATTTCACTGACAAAAGTGGCCTTTATGTTGCTTCAAAAGTGGCCTTTACTCTTTGCAAAGTTCCTTTAGAATAAGGTCTGCGAGGAATTTTGTGGAAAACAGAGCTACTTTACAGTATTTTCTCCGCATTGACTCTTTAAACATACTAAATCTGTGCTTTGTTAACTCAGCATTCAAATGTAGAGAAATCCAAAGAGCAGGTCAACTTTCTGTCCCTAACGACAGCTTTCCCTCTCAACCGGCCAATGGCCTGGTCACACAACCTAACCTCCTGCCCTGGAAGATTTATCATCAGCTTTGCATAKGTCCCTGTCACTTTGAACTAAATGAGGCTGCTCAACTGTGCCCTAAAATCTAGTGCCTGTGTATGCCTTTGCTYGACTGAACCCCGAAGAGCTCTAAGTGCTGAAAGCCAATTGTAGGTGTTTTGCTCTCCATAGTGTATCCCAAATTTAGTGCAGCATGTATCTTGTTGTCTTGATTAAACTGCAGGCTCTTCAGGGAATGAGCCACCTTTTATTCTCTCTAGTTTTCAGAGCACCAGGACTCTAACTTCAGATGGGGCCTTAGGTGCTACCATGATATGGAAAAATAAAAGACAATACAAAATGGTGCCATCAAAGGAAATGAAAGATGTGAAAGGTAATAAATACAGCTAATTTAATCCATCTGAAAACAACTGATTAAATCAGCAATCAGATCAGAAATAAGGTAAAAAATGGAAATCTTTCCATAAACATTTTCTACCTTTCTCAGAGGAGCAGCGCAAAGATGATGTATCACTCATCCCTACACAAACCTTGCTTTGATTTATTACCTCTTAAATAAAAAAAAAGACAACCTCTGTGATTTTTGTAGCAAACTGTTTTTGCATCACTTCTCAAGAGAAATCCATGCCTGCACTCACAGACCTTACATATATCTCCTTAACCGGTAAAAATACAAGCTTCCAAGACTTTCTAGAAGCTGGATAAGGAACAAATAACATGGATCCAAACCTTCTGCTTCTTGTCTGCAGACATTAAGTATATTGCTGTGAATATAGAGCTGAAAGACTATTCAGATGCAAGAAGGCAATACTCAATTTCTCCTCCCAAAGACAGTTTCTTTGTCAGAATTAGAGGAATTCTAAAGGGCTTTTCACTTGCACAAAAAGCCGCCTGCCAGCAATGATCATGGTTAAACAAAAAGCATGTCCAATAGAGCAAGCCACTCATGTGACTATCATTTGCAACCCAGGTACTGGGAGCAAATGCTGGCTACATACTTTGATCTAAATACACCCCAATTAAGGTTTGACTGATTATCTGTGCTCACAGAGTGGAGGTAGGCAAATTTAACAAATGGCAATGAGGAAACTTGGGTTTATGGAGTAATTTAACAAAGGCAACATAATGGCAATAACATAGGAGCAGCAGACCACCTGCTCCTCGGCTGGGTTCACTTTCTCATGGACCTGTCACACTGTAGAGCTCCTCACACAAATAAAACAAGAAATAAGTAATTCTCCTGGAGAGCAATTGTTAAACCACCAGTCCTGAAATACACCRTGATGGAAACTGATCTTAAGAGACATTTTTTAAACCTGTTTGAGGAAATCAAAGGTCTCACTGAYTAAAGCAGAGGTTTTAACCAAGAGAAGTGTGAAAACAACCATTTCTCCCTTTGAAAATTATATATGGATATTGCCAAAAACCTCTAAGTGCAGAATACCTTCATGAACACAGCCTACAGTAAATAATGGAACACATTAGCTTTTCTTTAAGCTCTTAATATCACTATTTAACATGATTGTCAGAGATTCTGATTTTTGTTATTTGGGTAAGTTATAATTAGATTTTTTTTATCTTGTGTTGGCTGTTATGGAATTATTAATGTATTTGTTTAATCACTAATGAGCAACACAGACTGAAATTTAGAAGTAAGAAGTAGAATAACACATCTTAAAATCAGGTTGTGCCATGAGATTSATACCAAGCGATCTAGAGGACAAAACTGCAACATGAATTACCTTTCTTGTTTTGGTGGATGAGAGAAAAGAAGCTAAAATGTAATGGAAATGTGGCATAACCAGACAAAGCTCTGAAAACACTATTAGCAGGAGGTTATTTTACATTTGTAAAGGAAAAGATGGGGAAAAAAAGATCAGTCACTAACAGTTGCTTCAAAGACTCAAAGACTGTTGAGATGGGATATTTTCCCAGAACATTTGGCCTGGATCCTAAGGGACTAATTTTATTTTCAGGTGACCTATGGATGTGAGTCAGCACCTCGGGTAAGCATTTGAAAACAGATGCCCATGCACCATTTATTCCTTGCCTCTTGCCACTGAAATAAATGACAATTAATATGCACATCTGAACATGCATACTCACTGTGGGACTGCAGACACCAGAGACCTTTGCTTCATTGTCATAATGTGCTTTTTCCCATGAGTAAATTTACTGCTAATTCTTTCAGCTCTCAAAACTGAGCATTGTTAAAAACAGAAAAGAAAAAAAAAAAAGAAAAAATATTACTCAGACACTGTTGGTGAGAAATCTTAAAGTTTTGATTTAAAAGATGTTGACACAGATGTTGGGAGAGCCTGCAGACTGGATTTCCTGGAGAGAGTAAGTAGAGTAAGGATTTAACTCACCTCATTTCAGAAGTCTGAAACATAGATATCCTAACCACTCTGTTTTTTCTTCAGTGAAGGTAGAAAAAAAAAATCTTTTCAGTGAACCATTCACCTTCAGTTTTTTAGCTACACTGCTCAAATTGCCTCTAGAGGGGCCTATTTTCCACCATTACAGTGAAAGTCTAAATTAAGGAGCTTCAGCTGAGATGACTAACTCCTAGGCATCAGCTTTAGGGTAGATCTCTTCCAAATATCCATGGAGCTTTCTTGCATGTCAGGAAGGCTCTAGTTGATGCATGCTGGGGTACTGGATGCCTCCAGGGAAGCCTGGACATGAAGGTAAAGCAGATGGCTCCCAAACTTACAAACAAATCGTGAGAAAAAAAAAAGGGATCTGTTTGGAATGGAGCTGGCTGTGAGAGGCTCAGATCTGGATCTAGACCTGGACTCTGAGATACAACAGCCACTGGAAAAGAGTGAGGGCAAAATTTGGCTCAGGGGTGGCACTGCTCTGCCAGTGGTCACAAGAAGTCTCAGGTCAGTGCTTGGCACTTAGTGCCACGTGCAGCAAAATGCCTACACACTGTGGGACCAGCTCAGGGACATGTGTCAGCATAAACTCACAATTTCTTCTATTTATTAGCTACTGTCAATTGGAACAATACTTTAAGGCAGCAGAGATTTGGGGGGTGTGTCTGTTAATCTTACTTTACTGCGAAATGTTCATGATAGTCCTTTTGCTATCAAGATGTAATGCTGCTGATTAAATTACAAATGACACACTACATCAATTCTTATTAGAGATGCTCAGGTCTCTGAGTATGTACACTCATGTGGCTGATACCCTTCTTGCCCATTTCTCATACCATTCAAGCCAGTAATTATCAGCAAAGATTTCAGAGCAGACTTGAGGCAGTCACGCATCTCACTGTCAGTCAAGGGTTTTATTTTTTTTGGCAATGTTTATGTGATATCAGGGGTCAGAGGTTTTTAACCCTACTTCCCCTGGTGAACTATTACAATCCTCTGCTGGATTCTGCTGGGAAAGGAACATATCCTATTATGCTGCTATCAATTCTTCATCTTGTAGCATCTCTTCACAATTCACAGATATGATATCATTAAGGCTGAAATTCTACCRTATGTTGAACCCTTTGTTTATTTCACTAAGACCTGAAAGATCTTGGGACTAGTCTTCGGATATGATGAGACCTGTCAAAAATGAATTCACCAGTTTTTGTGTACTATCAATATTTTATTACTTAATGGTAGTTTAAGGCTGTACTAGATACAGCTTGTTTGTAACTAGTCTGAAAAATGAGATTATCTTTTGCAAACAGTTGTCTTTCATTCTTTTCACCCAAAACACAAATACATTTGGCTGAAAACTGAAAATGTYTCATTTTTTAATGTGATTGTTAAATTTTTTTATTATGATAAGGAAGAACTTTCTGTGGGGAAAAAAAAGAAGTTATGAAATAATCAGGTTGTTCRGTGAAAAAAATCCACTTTGGTAGAAAATTCTTGGCCAGGCTCYTTCTTTACAATCATTGGAGCCCTACACATGCACTCTATGAAAAGTTTATTAGTCCTGGATAACCTCTATAYGTGGATAAACCAAAAAATGTAGCATGGTAGTTACTGAGAGTGGCACATCAGCTATTCTGGTTTTATGGCTGATTTAAAAAATAATATATATATATATATACACATATATGTAATAATAATAACAATAATACCTTTTTAATTTTCTAYGAAGATACAATATGATGAGAACACAAAGTTCCCCTCAGTAGAATTCTTCAGCACAAACTTGGCAAAAAATTTCAAGCAGTGCTGTGACAGCAGAGCTGAGAAAATGAAACATACAATTGTTGACAAAAGTAAGGTGATTCTTAATAGAATAATAAATAGAAGCCACCAAAGCATTTTGACCAACAAAAGAGTAGTTCCTTTGTATAAAATTGACTTACAAATCTGTAAGACAGAGAAGAGTGGGTTTTTAGTATGATGCTGCAGAGGCACAAGGGCACTGACATAGTCCTAGAGTCGCCTTTTAATAAGTGAAGTGTTAGGGGGCTGGGCAACCCATGGGGGTGACACGGAGCCGCTTGCTTCCAGGTCACTGCTTTGAATCTGGCCTCTGCTGATGCCAGCTGAGAGCCGTAACTCTTTGATGCCTGCTTGGTGGCCTTCAAAACTTCTCTTTCTTGGGTTCAGCACCAGTGGGTGCTTRCTGCACTGGCAAGCCCTGTCACTGTGGCAGGAGCAGTATGGGGACTGTGGGGCTGGGCCTGGTGCTCTGTGCACAGTGGCAGGGTATGGGTAGAACAYGCTGCTCCTGAGCCCATAACCCTGTGCATCGACTGCTATGCTGGTGCAGCCGTGTTGGCAAAGAAGGTCCCTGCAGAACCCCAGTCTTGAGGACAGAGTGCTTTATTCTGCGTGGCTGTTCCTCAGTATCATTCCTGGAAAGTTTTCAGAAAGTGAGCTAATCCTAAAAAAATTTTGTTTTAGAACAGGTCATTCTTATGCCATTTTATGTCTATTCTCCCACCTCCCATACTGTGCACCACCTGGGAGCCCAAGAGCAAACTCATAAAACAGCATAATATTTTCTAGCTATTTATTTATTTGCTACACTTACTTTCTAATGGAGTGTGTGCAACATCATATTTAAAACATGACCTTAGAAACTTAAAAACACATCCATTTTTCCCAAAGAATATACAGCTGCCAGAGAAAAGGGGACATTCAGTAAACTGCATGTCACTATCAGCTATTGATAGCCAGTGATTTGTTCTGAATCCAAAGGCTAAACCAACCCTCATGCTGCTGTATGTCAGATGCAATTGGTCCAAAGTCAAAGTTTTACAGCTCAGACAGGGCGCACTTTATCCTTCAGGCTGCTACTTAAGATAGCCATGACCCTGAGGAGAACCAGTCAACAAAACAGACAGACAAGAGGATGTGATTTGTATGCATCCCTGAGCCTGCTCAAATCACCTCTGACCTTCAGGTCAGGCTGCAAATGACAGCAGAGTGCATGCACCTGATCAGACAGCACATTCTCATTAGAAAGYCTGGGAAAAGGGGGCAGCTACACTGTGTTTACTCATAGACCAAATGCAATCTACCCAGGAAATGAGAAGAAAAAAGATCAATTTAGCTCAACAGAAGGATGTGAGCAACATGTAAGTATGCTATGAAATTCCATATCAAACTRCTTATTCTTATAAACCCAGATGGGAGCTCTCTGCCTGGGGGAGTCACCAAGAAGACAGGTTAGCAACAAAAAATGGGTATTTATTTGCTGCAGAATACCATGCCAGGAGTCTTTACTGGGGTGCATAACTTCTAATAGGTTGAGATCCACAGTCAAAGGCATTTACAGGCTTGATTTGCTGCTGATACTAGTTGATGATCGGTGCAGTTTGCTGATTTCACTATTTGTATAGTTGTTGCTGCTAATTTACATCAGTATATATGAATTTACCCAGCAGAAAGGGCTGGATTTAGCCAGCAGAAGGGCAGTGTTCACATGGAAATCTACGCTCTCCTAAATGTAGTTGTTTGGATATGGCAGCCTGTCAAGTTACCAGAAAGATCAAACCTATGTTTTTTCTGCCAGGCTCCTGGAGGTAATCTGTGCTGAGGTTTTGGGTTAGGACAATTTCCAGCACACTTGGACCAAGTCTGTGATTTGAAGGGTGAGTGTGTTTGGTGACTGTGCTACTTTGTGCAGAGACTGAGGAGCACTCTTCATTGGTCCAAGTTGGCATTACATTTCTAATAAATTTCATCTGGCATTAGACTGAAAGCTGCAGTGCTGCCACGATCCATCTATGCTAAACAGGCCTGCCGACAGCAGCGAGGGACCTGTGGCACGGGCACACGGCATCACTCGTGCAGACACTAAGGAAATGTGACTCATGCCTCCACTTGTCAGGGGCTGCAAGGACTGCTCTGGCCTCGGCATCAGGGGCTGTACGGGGAAAGTGCTGCCCACCTATTGCCTCAGTCCCAATGGAGATCAGCTTAGCGTACAACTCATCTGACTCAGCCGCTTCTGCTTGCAGCCCTTGCCGTGCCACCTCCCAGTTCTCTGCCCAGGCATGAAACATGGCTCTGAATGTGCCAGGCAAGAATTCTGGCGCAGTCTGACTGCAAACTGACCACAGCACGGAGGCTAAATCCCTCCTGTGCAATCCTGGACAACAGTAAATTTAGAGAGTCCTTCTGGAGCCAATCTATCTCTAGGACATACTAGAAGCTGACACACTGATAGGCTTCCTGAGTGTCTGGCATGTGAAGCTGCTGGCAAAGAGGTCAGCACCATAACTACTGTCTTCTGAGAACAAAACTGAATGGTTTTATCCAGTAGTGAATGATGCTCCTTGCTAGACATGAGATTTTGAAGAAACATGAGATGGGAAACAAGACTGAAACAGACTGGTCCTTTGCTTGGGTTGAGTTGGGACTCAGTGTGTGGAGATAAGTTATTTTGCATTTTCCACACAGATCCACACATTTATGACACTTTTTAACTATGACATTTAGATTCATGTTTTCCTCTGGTGATATCCATGTCAGCAGAAAGTAAAGGAATCCTACACAGTGGGGTTATTTTAGTATCATTCCTGTGAATTAAATAAATGCCTTTTCTGAAGCTCTCAGTATAGATAATATCTGGTGACAGACATATTCTGGAGAGGAGCCATCCTTACTTTTACATAGGTGTCAAACTACCCATGTTGTGACATTAATGTTGTTTGCAGGCTTACTAGACAACCACTGAGGCCTGTGAGTATATTTCCTCCTGACTGCAAGGCATTTCAGCACCCTGAGCTGGAGAAGACAGAGAATGCCTCTGACACAGCTACCCTGTGCAGACAAAGAAAGAAAAAAAAGTGTCCCTGTGTGTACCATGAACACTCACAGCAGTCTGGATTCCTAGTAAAATCCTTTCCAGTGTGCTGGCCACAGTTCTAGGGAGACGAATAAAAATAGACTTTGTTGCTGGAATAAAATAAGAACAGAGGAACAAGAGAACAGCTGTACTGAACGAGACCAAAGGTCCTTCTGCTCCTGACAGTATCTAGTAATAACTGCTTAGGGAGAGACTATGAGGAGAACAGCATGGAGTGACCCTTCCCATGGCAGYCTGCTTTCAGCTATCTATAATTTAGGAATTTCCCGACACAGATGTGGTTATCCACTGGACTTTTATTTTCTGGCTTTGTGTAGTTGCTTTTAGAGCCCATTTGCCTTCCATATCCTCTTCCAGGGAGGAGTTACATGGTACAAGGAACCCAAGCTTGCAATATGTGAAGGGGGGCTTTTGTTTGTCTTAGAATTACATTTAGTAATTTCATTTGGTGTTTCTCAATTACCAGAYCAAGAGAAATTGCAAGATCCTGATTAGACTAGGATGAAAACTCAGTAAACCAGAAATTCTTCCTGTTTATCTTTGTCATGGTTTCTTCTGCTTTACAAGACACACAGTTGTTGGTGAGCTGCATCATGCTAATAGCAGCATATGGAAAGTACAGGAAATGACAGCAGAGTCTGGAAAGAAATGCATTTTTGTATTGCACATGCACCTGTAGGTGTGTGCCTAAGTCACGGGACAAAAGATTTGGAGTGCTTACTGCAATGTGTCTCACAAACTGCACAGCCACTTTMAAAGGCAATGAAAAGCCAGGCATTTTACAGGGATCTTTTTCCCAGAAGAAAAAGAACGTGGCCAAATACTTTTGTTTCATCTGTGGTAATAATTTCATTGCAGTGTGTTTCTCTGCTTTGCCACCCATAAAATTTAACTAATTACATCCCAWCTATGGGCCCTGCACAACAGTAACATGTATAACGGAGAGGATATGGATTATGGAGAGCTTGGCAAAGCAGAGAGATTGCTGATTTCTTCAAGTTTCAGCAATGACTACAAGTAGAGTGGTTTATGTTTTTGTGAACGACTGGGCTTTCCAAGTTTTCTGGACAAACTGATCAATTCATATGTAAATAAAATATATCATATCCTATAAGAAAAGAGCAGTTGATAAAGAGGATCTAGTTCTGAGGGTCTTTATGACCAAGAGAGGGAAGAATTTCTTTGTGTCACTACAAAATGTTACTCTGCCCCTCAAAGGAAGAAGACAGAAGGCTAGCTCTGTGCAAAAGCCTGACTGCATGTGACTGACCCAGCAGGAGAAGGGCTGGCTCTCTCTCTCGAGCTCCTTCTGTTGCAAGACACAGATCCTAAGTACGTGCCGCATGCCTCTGCCTGGTTTTTGGGGGTATTCAGGCCCAGTGATACATTTTAGAACAAGAAGGGGAATGAGCAGACCAAAAATGTAAAACACAAGCTGTTTCTCTTGAACTCTGTTGCTCTGCTGAAAGTGGAGCATAGCAAGTACATGTGCGTTTCACTTCTTTTACGTTACACACCAATAGTGACTCCTGCTCTTGTTACTATAAAAGATTTCATCCTTTTCGTTTTTCCCTTTAAACAGCAGTTCTTATTTAAAATTATCTTGTCCCTTCTGAAATGTGCTTTTTCAGGGTGAGTGAGCCTAGAACAGCTTGAGAAAAAATACAGTCCTTCCAAGTTGRACTGCATCTCATCAAAGTGTTTTTCCCCTTAGGATTTTATGGAATGTTACCTCACTTTATGACAGTTCACATCACAGTGTAAATGCTGAACATTTCTGTAAGTGAGGCAATGCACTGTGAAATGTCAGGCAAACGATAAAATCAATAATCTGCAAGTTACCAAAGAGAAACGAAATTCAKGGATGTCAGTAGTTTTTGGGTCAAATGCAGATGCTCCAGAACAGAGCAGTTTGGAATGGCCAAACACTTTTGGGCTGTTTTTAAGTTTTACTCTCAAAGAGCACTGAAAAATGACTCTATTCTGAGCAACTAGGAGCATATTTACATACACTTCTTCCATCTTTTATTCTTTTAGCTGAGAAGGTGAGATTGAAAAAGTACTTGTTTTCTTTTGTATCATCTTTTTATGCCCTGGATGTATGTTCTGTAACAAAGTTAACTTGTATTCTTAACAAGCACAGAAAGAAACCTTTGAACAATACCTACCTGAGATCAGTGGTACATTTCTTTTCCACTCAGATCTGACTCCAAAATAAAAAAATGAGGATTGGGATTCTGTTGGAGCTAAAAACACGTTAGACAAAGATTTTAGCCAAGAAAGAAAAACATTCATAGAAGTGTTCTGTGCAAGTCTGAAAATGAAAAATGTCAGAGTAAGCATATTTTTGTATTTTTTTTTCTCATAAATTAAATATTTGAAACCAAAATTGATTTTTAACGTAKCAGCACTGAAAGACTCTTTAGCCTAGTTGTTCAGTTCTGGCTTTCAGTTTTTACCTGAAAAAACAACATTTTAATGAAAATCTCCTCACAATTTCCTCTGAACAATTATAGCTACTTTTCAGACAGCTCTATTTCATTATTAGATGTCCATGTTCAGGAAAGAAATCCTATTGGAGCTTCCCATATTCACTTTAAAATATATCAGGGAAAATGCATTTAACACTGGGATTACAGCATGTTCTGAGTCACAGAACAAGCAAAATAAAACCGACTGTTGGTATGTTTACTGAGCTGTGCTTATTTATGTGCAGGCTTCTGAAAATAGAATACCATTGGAAAACTTATAGGATAGGTATAGCAGCTGCTGAAATATCTGCAGATACACTGACAGATGTACGGCTGGAAACACAGCGCTTCCAAAAAAAATGTGCAAAGGATGGATATGGATGCTTTCATCAACYCAAACCAAAAAATTCCCTGGCAAAGCCAGGCAAGTGAGAACATCCCGCGACAGTGATGTACAGTGAAGGCTAAAAGGTCAATCACCGTGGCTAAAAGTTATCAAGATCATTACTGCTAACGCCTTGGTTGGGGAAAACAAGCACGGCCACGGAAGCTCTTCAGCTTTGCATCCCTCGCAGCCTTGCGAGAGCTCCTCTGGCCAGGCATTATTTTATCGATAGAAAAGGCTTTGGGCTTTCTAAGCGCCGCACCTGCGGTCCCGCGGCCCCTCGGGGAATCATTCAGGAGAGGGGAGGCAAACACGGCCCTCCCGACATCAAAAGTCCCCTCTCCTCTCGCTCTCCCCTTTCAGCGGCAGCTCCCTCCCTCCCTCTCTCCCTCCCTCCCCTCTCTCCGGGCGGCTGCCCGCGGCCTGGGGAACCTCTCACTTTTTGTCCTCTCCCGACCCTTCTGGACCACATTCTACGTTTTTATTCAGGCCATCTGCTCGTCGGGGAAGGGAGAGCGGCTGCGGCGGCTGCCGGCCCCACGGCCCCTCCTGGCACTTCTCTGCCCAGCGACGGTGCCGCTCCCGCCGGCCGCGGCCCGGCCCGCGCAGGCTGGCGCTGGCCAGGCGGGATTTTATTTCCGCTTAAATATAGACGGCGAGGGGTAGGTTTGTGTTGGTGGCCTCCCCCTGCTCCCCCGGAGTGGTACGGCCGCCTTGTTCCTGACAGAAGTCTTTCTAAAGACCTGCTCAAGCCTCACTAAGCAGCTGTGAGTTAGGTCATTTTCCCAGGAGTTTTACATGTGGAAAACCGGGCATTAGGAAGGCCTCAGAAAAGGACACCATCTGGCCCCAGTGAAAAAAAGGATCATGACACTTTCTGTGGTACCAACAGGCCCTGATGAACCATAAAGGAATTCAGGCCTCGACTGTGATCCGATGGTGACTGGCCCAACAATCCCCCCCGTGACAGCCTCCCCCATTCAGCCCCGCAGTTATCTCATAGCACAATGGACTTTTGTGCCACGCTGTTTACCGGGGGCGTCGTCAAATCCAGTCGGATTTCTGGGCTCGGCTTCAGCGCCCCTGCTCTTTGCTGCAACATGTAACACGCATCGGGAGAGATAAGGACACAAAGAAGGCGGCTTTTTTTTCTTTTTTTTTTTTTTTTTGCTTTGCCTTTTCTTTTTCTTCCCCCCAGCATTCAAACCCCCTTGCATTTCTTTCACTGTACGATGGAATAAAGACTAAGGCTCTGTAGTGGATGCAAGAAAGATCTTTGCTGGGAATCAAGAAATCTCCTCACATCACCCCCCAAGTTAAGTCAGACTTCGTGGATTAAGGGGAATTTGCACTACTCTTTTCTAAAAGTGAAATTTAATTAATGCAGGTCAGGATTTACAGCTTACATGGGCTTTTTGTGAGAAAATAAATGGATTTGTTTATTTTTTTCTAGCCAACATGTCACTATTTCCTCATTTTGATTTTGGAATAATTTCTGTCTAGGTAAAAAAAAAAAATTACCATTAACAATATTGAATTTATCACACTATTAGTTTTGTGTCCTGATTTCAATGTGTCGGTGTTTATTCTTTGAAGTGTCTTAATTAGTTTGTACACTAGGTGCAAGCTCTATACGGCCACAAGCAGAAGTAAGCCCCCCTTGCCTCCCCCCACAAAGGATGCTACCTTCTCCCTGCCGCTGTCGCCCCTCTGCCCCACTCCCACCGCAAGAGAGAGCCTGGGAAAATAAACAGACGTTGTAGCTTGCCCTCAAGGTCACTGCATTGACCTTGAAAGGGTAGGGGGTACCAAAATCCAGACTCAAGGAGCCTACAGGGAAAGAGACCTGCTGCCTCCCTCCCCCYGTGCCACCAGTTTACCCCGTCTTGGTGGTGATACTGCTCTCCAGGCTCCCATGGCACCACTGGTGGTGAGGACATCTCTGCTGGCGGCACCTCAAACTAGCCATGGATCCTGAGGTCAAACCCAGCAACTCCGACATCATCAGAAAGTGTCAGGGGGCTGACACAGCTTGGGCAGCAAGGACTTGAGGACAAATGAGATATGTGGGTCCCTGTTAGGGATAAAACGGGCTAAATTTGACAGGAGGTTTTGGGCATGCTGCAACTCCCCAAGAAAGAGCTAGTGCTGAAATCTCGAGAGTATGGTGTGGTCATGATTGACTTTCATTTGAAATACTGACAGACGTGAGTGTGGCTGTTTGTCCTTCCAATTTTGTGCTTGTATGCCCACCCAGAGGGCATTTCTTGTGCCCAGCTTGCTGCCCTCACCCTTCTGTGGTGCAGTCCCTTTAGATCCCCTTGGTGTGAAGGGGAGCAGGCAAGCAAGCAAGCCAGAATATGCCTGCCTGGCTTGACAACTAACAGAGCTGTCCCCAGGGACAGAAATGCCATTTATTCTTCTTTTGGGAAGGAGAGAGGAGGAACTGAGGTATTGAGGGCTCTCAACAAGTTAGTGCCAGAGAGGGGTAATAAACCACATCTCCTGAAGTGCCAGCCTGATGCATTAAGGTATTTATTCAAGTTTCTCTTAAAACAGATCTCCAAACTCTTGAGTGCCTAATTGAGCTTTGTGCACCCAAACAGAGGTAGGGAGAGCTGGGGAAACATTTCATTCAGGTTTCATACATTGCCTTAATTGGTGACCTCAGGCAGCAGTGCATTATACCTGTGGCTTCATTACACTGCTCATTACATGAGCCTCCCCAGCACGAAAAGCAGACCTGTGCAAACAGTCCTATATTATCCAGCATGTGCCTAAGAGCACATGTGATGGCAACCCACAGCTTTTAATGGCATCACTCATTCTCTCATTTCACCATTCTTTTACTTCCACAGGTAATGTTTTGCTCTCCATTTAAAGAAGAAAAAACAGAAAGAAGAAAACCACTAGAGTAACCAYATCCAAGTAAAACATTGCAGAACTTCCACAAAGAGAAGACTTTGCTCACTGCTGAATTAGCACATTGTTTGACAAGAAGACATATTTGAAATCAAATACCAGGGTGATTTTAAGAAAAGGCTAGTTCTTAGAGGAATTGCTTTAATATTTTATTTTTGAGACAATGATCCCATTTCCTATGGGTCATAATCTCTACCTGTAGCTATTTATGGCTCCCAGTAAGTAGGAGATTTACAGTTTATATATTCTGACTTTTGTGCAGGCTGCACTGAGGGATGTCAGGAAGAGCTTGACTGTGAGACAAGGAACYGTGTGTTTGCAAAGGTGTAAAGATGAGGTCTGCAGCAGATCATATCCACTTACTGAAGTGTTTTTGCAATTATGCACACAGTTATTGATCCTATTATGARTTGCAGCTTTTCAGAGGTTGCCTTGAACTGCTCAAATGAGAAAACCACCAATGGCACTCTGAGCCAAGCAGGAGGGAGAGCAGCCCCTGGCACGGCTGTGCAATGACAGTCAGCTGAGCCCAGCACATGGGAAAGCCCCAGCGAGCCCTGGTCTCGAAAAGGGCTTTGGGGGCCAGGAAGAGCCCCAGCTGAAACAAGAAAGAGCATGAGGAGGAGTCTGGGATACCTTTGGGCTTCGATCTGCCACCACAAAAGATACTTATCTAGTCTATTGGCAACTCTTTCAACAGACTGAAAACCGGGAGGAAGACTTTATCATGCAAATAGTTAAATGTTCTGTAATCTGGGGTACATGCTTACTTTTTATTCAGAAAGCCCTGCTCACTGTAATGAAAAATGTCAGGCTCTTTTAATAAAAGAACAATTTGAAAACTTGATATATCACAAAACCATTAATTTTAGCTATTATCTGTTTGACACTTTTCATAGCAACGATTTCACTCTGTAACATGCTTCCCGAGGATTAAAATGATTTTAAAGGATTAAAATGTTAATTAAAAATATAATAGAAATATCAGTCGCTGAGAAGACCAACATAAGTATTTGTCTCTTTAACTGTATAATCATGCTGCTGCCGTTTCTTCCTGACTCTTTACAGTTTGGAGTTTGAGTTTGTGAGGAGGTAAATGACAGATCCAGGAGCAATTCTGTTCTTTAACTATTTGACAATGCATCTGTTTACACTTCACAAAGGCAGCGTTATGTCCTTGAAATTTCTAAAGGTCATTGTTAATGGTATTTTTTTTCCTCTTTTTTTTCCTTTTTTTTTTTTTTTTTTTTGGTGCCAACTGAGTCTTTCTTAGCTTGTAAGAGCACTATTCCCGGAGAGAGACTGGAGGGGGTTGGAGCAGGCAGGTCCAGCAAATTCCATGTGACCAGTTCAGCTGCAATAATCTCTTTTCTCCTTCTGGTCCAAGCTACACATGAGAGCACTCTAGTGTCTTTCATCATTATTTGTCACCCTTTTGTGTTGAGCAACTTATATCCGCAGCCATTCCAGCAATTAAAATAAAAAAGGACCAAACATTATTCGCAGTGAATAGCTCTGAGACCAGTGACATCAAGTACCAACCAACCCATTGAAGAGTGGGTACCTGATATCCCTGGAGTATTTTATGGAGCGAAGAGAAAATGCAGCCCAAACTCAAATCCAGCAAACACACCGTATATGGAAGATTTCAGAGCCTGATTAAAAGATAGTCTCTCTACAACAATCTGTCTTACACGTTCYGAGTAATGAGAGGAGAGGGGAGTGGGGCAGAGGGGTGAGAGGACAAGCTCTCAGTTACTGTACAGCTAACTTTTAACACCTTCAAAGATTATTTATATGTTCAGGCACCTAAATGGACCACAGGGCTGCATCATCTGCAACCGCCTTCTCAAATGCTGTAATTTAGGAAACCTTCATCATCAGTGCTCTGACAAAGTTAAGATTTTCTCTGTGCTTTTCAAGTGAATGAGTGACAGAGCCCCSCTAAATTTTTCCTCTCTGTGCAATTGCCTTCCCTTTACATCTGCTGTGAGCAGGAGCAGGGGGATTTGTATGCCTAGGGAGATACAGCTCCTTCCCCACCTGACCAGGTAAACAACTATTCATCTTCTAGAAGCTGATTGTTTTCCATCCCATATATTCATTTTCCTTTCAGAACAGCACAACCCTGAAAAAATCCTTGGCTTCAATTTCTCTGAAAATATTAAGAAAAAGCATGTTCTTGTATTTTTAAAGGGTCTTCAGAGTAAGATGACTGAAATAATAAAAAAAATCCCAGCCACCACAACAACAATGCATTTATGCTGTATCTCTTAGAGCCTGGATTAATATGCCTAGGTATGCACAGTGGCATGAAGAGAAATTATTCTTTTGGCAACAAGAGGAGGCAAGAGATTCATCTATTTATGGAAGAGGACTGATTGCCTAACCTTGGAGCTGTGTGGGGCTTTCTGGAGTTATTAATTAACAATTTCTGCAGTGAACACATAAATACTTCATGGTGTTCAAAAGGCTAMCAAATCCTTTATAATTACTCAATTAGTTAATTAATAGCACTGTTAAAGAAATGTTCTTTATTTCTAATCATAATTTGTGAAGACTGACTTTTCAGGTTCAGATTGYCAGGCCTCTTCTGCATTAGAGAGCCATCTGCTATCAGGAAACTTCCTTCTTTTCAACAGGTAGAGCTTTATATGGCATAAATTTGCTTTTACCCTTTTCTTGAAGAAAATGAACACATTGAATTATCTAACTTCTTACCACACAGTGGAATATTCCATAATTCTTAATGAATAGTAATAGTTTTCTGGATTATTTTCACATTTTTCCTACATACGTTTTGAAGTGGCTGAAAGATGAGGACAATATTCCAGTAATGTTCTCAGTGGTGCTGTTTAGACACAATTCACTTCTCTGTTTGATATTCCTCTGCTTTTAAATTTACTGTCCCTCACAGCCAAAGCACTRGACTGGGAGATTTGCAGTGGTACATAATACCAGCATTAAGTGGGTTTTTAGGGTCAGTGCAGTCTGGGCCAAGGGATTTGCATCTTGTGAGTCTGAAATTAATTTTTTTTTTTTTTTTGTTCTGAGATGAATTACATCATGTTTGGAATATCAATAACTTTTGATGTTCAAAGGAGACTAGTTTATCAAGCAATTCAGATTGCTTTGTTTACCTCACCTGCCTCTATCATTAATTTAGGACTGCACCAACTTTGAATCACTACTTAACCTTATTGCAAAAAATTCATACTTTTTTTCCCAGAGCACTTTTAAGTTATCAAGTGACAATAGACAGAAAACAGATCCTGACAACACTGTTCTAGCAGCTTTATTACCAAGGTTGTCCTTTTCATTATTTTGTATCTGTTCCTCTCCTGGATCTGGACACAAGTTTCTAGAAACTGGGGAGCTGGCAAGTGGATGGTGACTCTGTTGAAAATATTCCCAACTCTTGGCTACTTTAGTGGTCCAGCCAGTACATGTTGCACAGATTTGTCACAGTGCTGCTTTTTAGGCATTGACATTTGGTGATGGCAGAGATTCTGCCCCTGGTTCTGGGGAACTGAGCTGGGGGAACTCAGGGCTCTCAGCCTCTGGGGGAGATTTCTCTCCCCCATGGACAATCTGTCATTGAGGGAGGAGASGAAAATGCAAACTTGAGACTTGGAGAGTTCCCAACTAACTGTACTTTCAGTGGACAAGCTCTGTGCCTCTGGAAGGATGAGATTCAGAGTGTACCTCCTGGGGCTCTGTCTGTGCAACCTGTTCTTGGTGAGGTTTGGGTGGGGAATATGTGTGCTCCTATTGCCTCAGAGGGCTTCTGCCATTATGTTTGAGCTCACAGATGCAGAAGGAATCTTAATTTATACTCTTATTTTAAAGGGCAAAAAAGGAAGAAAAAATACTGACATTGGCAAGGATATCTTTCTGTTTACAAATGACATGAATAAAATAGTGATATATTAAATGCAGTGCTCTGTTTGGACCAGACACTTTCCATTTGTGAAAAATGACCATGCTTCTCTCCCTAGGAAAACCAATCTTTTTCTTTAATGCAATTTATGAAAGAAATCACCATTTGTACATTACTTTTAAAACTTGGGGCACTAAAGAAGAATGCTCTTATAAGTTTCCTCAACTTTGGTGAAGGCTGAGCTGTTTGTAGAGATGTCAGCCACAAGATTGGTGGCTGAAGATAGCAGGTTGCATTCAGAATGGCTCTGTGTCTGTTTTCAATTTGAAAGGAACTGGCTAAAGTGTTGCAAACACTAGAAGCCATGCATTCTGCATTACAATAAAAGTGGTGTCATTATGCACATTACCCTCAACAACAGCTTCCTTTTTAATATATGCAGGACATCATAATCAAAATCTGCTGAGTATAAACCACAGGAAGGAAAAATCCAAACAATCCAGATAACAATGTATGTACCAAACTTTGTAGCCAGTGCTGTGTTCATGGCTTTTTCCCAGTGATGCTGCCATAACTTGTACATAATAAAAATATGTGTTTTTAAAGTATTACATTAGTGATAGCTGTCAAAAAAGACATTCAAGATAGCTTCTGTTTCATTTTCTTTACTTTTCAATAAAACAATATATGCAGCATATACAATGACCAAAAAAATCCTAAGCAATGCATGCACCACCATGACTCCACTGTGAACTAAGGGCCAAAGTCATATTGACACAGCCTAGTATGGATCCTTCTTGTTCATTCCTGAGAAGATGAGAAGGCCAGAGCTGGAACTAGCAAATCCATTGGTACATCGGCTGCCTAAGCCCTTGTGATAGGTGACCCATTTTTGTTCTCTGAGAAAGTTTCTTCTTTTGAAATCCCAGGTCTCCCCCAGAAACAATTCCCCTGGTGAGATATTTGAGCAGAAGTAGCTATTTCCATCCTTTCTTCTTTGTAGACAAATACTGAACTGAGCAGACTAGTGGTAGACAAATGCTTAAAATTTTTATTCCTGAGATTTATTTGGAAGTAAGTTCTATTTTTACTATTTTCAAGAGAAATAAATAGGGACAAAACTCCCATGTTACTTGAGTGGCAGAGTTGCACATTGAGTTGAMATAGCATAAGGCACCTGAGACCTCCTTTCTTGGTGCCAGACTCCCAGGGCCAACCCTGACCATCACCTGGCCATCCTTGACAGAGCAACATCTGAACTAAGACCCTGACCAAGACTCCTGCCTCTGGATAAGATGAACAAGAAGTATTTTCCCAGATGAGTTTTAATCAAGCCTTTAGTAAAAATGTCACCAGCTGAGTTTGTCTCTAATAGGCAGAAGCCTAACTGCAGGAATCCTCAGGAGTGCTGAGAATAAAACCCCCATTTTCACTGTGAAGAAATTTAAGTGTCATTGTGGGAGGTGATGGTGGGAGAGGGGACACATTAGCCAAACATATTTATTTTGTTGGAAACAGTTTGATTATCTTACAAAGAGATCTGCCACTGCTTTGCTTTCTAGAACACTTGTATTAGGAAACATCTCCCTGTAAATGTCATAATAAATCGGAGAAGGAACAAGAGAATACRGTTGAGCAGATAAATTTTCTCCATGTTTGTTTCCATCCTTGTAAGGACCAACTTTCACTTGGCTTCCCACCACGTACTACAATGGGAACAGAAAGAGGAGAGGTTGTTTACTCTACAGTGTTACATCTTCTCTGAAACGCTRGATTTTGCCACTGGCTGTTTTGTTGAACTGGGTATGCAAAGAACACATGGTAAAATTTGCACTTACAGCAAAGAGACAAGGACTGAACATTTCTAGAAATCCTGCTTTATCCTCACAGAACTATTGTGGAACATCTGAAAAACTTTAGATACAAGTTACTTACTGGAATGCAAATGTCTGATTTTTTAAAATGCCATTTCTGAAAAGACAGATCATAGGAGCAACATTTAAGTGTGTTTTGGAGAATACAATTCAAAACTAATTGCACTTATCAGTTGAATTCATACTCAGCCATTCTGGATCAGAATGTAATGTGATTTATATTATATTTTTAGATATCTTCAGTCAAACTCCAGAGTATTCATGTTGCTGATCAATTCAGTATTTGACCCTATGTTCATTTTGTGGACCCTTCACCAAACTTTCATCTTGACATACTTTTGTGGCTGATATATGGATTAAAAAAAAAGCCCCACAAAATTTTGACAATATTGGGGGTTACAGAGAAGACTAATGAGCAAGAAAAGAACTCTGAAATGATGTAAAAATCAAAGTGATATGTGCTATTTAAATATTTTTAAATTCAAGGGCTTCTCTTTTTCTACACTTCCTTGCCACATTCTGGTTATTTTCCKGAAAACTGGATAAAAGACATATCTTTCATATGTGAAAAATTTTAATGAGAAAATGAACTTTCTTTGTGGTGGGATTAACTGTTTCTCTGAATGCTATCCATATTTCCKGATAGCTCTTTAGTAAAAGGTCCATGAGCCAGCATGGAAGGGACATCACAACATCAAAATGAGGGAAGCCAGCAGATACTGAAGAAGAAAAGTGAGGCTTGGACAGGAAGCTCCAATGGATTGAATAAAGCTCTAAAACCAAGAGCAGGACATAGAAACATAACCTTCACTGACTTCACCTTACTGAAAACACCACCATGCTCAGGACAGGTTTAGTTCAGCCTGATTGGGATTGCTGTTAATAGAATTGGCAAATAACATTTAAAAGGGACATAACGATAGATCTCAACTGCTTGCATGTACCTGGCTTCCATCCGAGCAATGGGACATGGCATTATTTGGAAAACATGGAGTGAGATTTGAAGGGATGCTTTTGTACTCAAATCCCTACAAAAGCCTGTGGGAATGGAGCACTCTTTGGTTCCAGCTCTTTGGGAGACAGGAGTGAAAGGGGGGGGGCATGAGGGACTTAGCACTGACTTGTAGTGGGAAGCAACAGAGCCTTTTGTGCTCGAAAGACTCAGGCATGGCACTTGKGAATTTGCTAAAATTATACCTTTATTTACAATAGGACCTTTGTCAATTGCCAGTGCCCACACTCATAGTTCTTGGAGCAAAGGCAGCCAAGGCACAGAGGTAAAAATATTTCAGGTGCAGATTCTCATCTAACATGTCTCAGTGTTGATCTGCTGTGTCATGGTATGGGTAAGTGAAGTTCTGATCCCCARGGATCATCTAATGGGGTATCTTATTTGGTCCTTCTAACAACCTGGAAATACCTGTGTGGCTAAAAGGAGCWCAGAGAGTTTCAGTCATACAGACCTGGCCATCATTCAATTGACCTTCTTGACTGTTTAGTAAAGAATTCCAGGATACATTTTCTGCTCCTTTAATTGGTGCAGCAGGCAGCAGCACTAGCAATAGGATTTCCATGCTCCTGTGGATGGGTGAAGAAAACTTCCACTGGCTCTAGTTCAAGATGGTACTGAGGCCAGGAACTTGGGAGAGTTCAAAGAAATGGTTTATTGTTCATGCACACATCCTGGTATTAGTCAGTATAAATTAACTATACTGATAGTAACTTCTATTTACAGTGTCAAGCCAGAGAAAAAAACACCCATTTTCTAGGTTTAAGATGACACTTTGCATCTGGGAAGGATATTTAGTCATTTTCCAGGATATGAACAATTTTGTATTTCTCTTTTTTTTTCCTAAAATCTACTTTGGTGGTTGTTCCAAAAAACAAAATTTGGCTAGATGAACCATTTTCTTTATTCGCTTTCACATCTCATGTTTGTGGCTGGTCTTGGTCAGGGTCTTACAGTGGGTGTGGGGAGACACCTGGCCCTTGAGTGGAGCACAACAACGAGTCCCCATGAGCACTGGGTGCTGCTGCCCTTGTCCGGAAAGGGAAGTGTGAAGAGGTGGATCTGGATCAGCCTTCCAGTCTAGCTGATGAAAAAGGAAGAAATCTGGCCAATTGTAATGCTTTCATAAATGCTAAGCTTTATAAGGATGCAGAGAGCAAACCTTCCCCAGCAGTGAAGCAACATGGCCCCAAACTCTACCACAGAGTGTTGTGGAAATTACACAACCTAGTCACACACACACGCAAATCCACTGTGCCTGCAATGTGTTATTTGATGTTTCATGGAAGAGCTGATCTCTCCTCTTGGGGATCAGGGATAATACCAAAGGGGTCCAGTGCTTTTTCTTTTGGCCTGGTGGGTAACAGGAGCTCGTATACTAAATAAGTTATCTGCTAGGAAATGTAGGTGTGCTGCTCCTTCGGAGTGTCTGTGGGATGTTAATTCAGAAGTGGTGGGAGCTGATGGCTAGCGGCACTGCACAGGGCTTCTGGGGACAGGCAGAATCCTTTGCAGTGTACTTCAAAGGGGGATTCTCAGTTAAGGGAAAAAAAGGATAGATTTTGAAGTTTCTTTCTGCCAGAAGGCTTTACTGTGAGCCCCTGAAGTTCGTTTTTTTTATAATCAGGGATGAGATAGGTACTTTTTCTTTCTTTTCTGCTTAATTTGGGCCAATGCATTTTGAGCCCTGTGTAAATTCTTCGGTGAGAAGACTGAATGTGATGTTTATTTTTTTGTGTTGATCAGGTTTCTTGTTTATTTATTTTAAATTAGAAACTGAGCCTTGAAAGATGTTTACAAGGAGACCTTAACCACTGGTTTGACATTCAATCAACATACACTCTCAAAGTCAGTGGAATTATTCTTTGGCATTAAACATTGTGTGAAAATAATGCTTTGCTGTACTCAACTGAATGAGTCACCATCTTCCAGGACTGAGCCCCAACCTTTTGATATGTTCACCTTCGCTCTTCTTGAGGGCACATKAGATGCATCAGATCAGGCTCATCCCTGATCTGGATGATGAATTATCMCTGTTTTTCAGCTCTCTTTCTCCCCTCCTTGTCAGTAGTTCCTCCTCCAGCCTTCCTAACTAAAAGTGACTTTACCAAGTGAGAGACCTTCAAGTTCTTGTGCTTTGAAAACAATTTTTGTCCTGGATCAGGATTGGAATGGGATACCTGACTTACAGCTGCATCCAGTAATACAGTACACTCCCAGGTCCCAATTAGACTGCTGGTTGCATGTATAGTTGCAGTGGGAATATTCTCTGAGACCACAGGRGCTGGACAGAACATGTGCAGTGGCCCATGCCTCTTGGCTTTTCAACCTTATCCAGAGCACATCACAGAGGAGGTGATTTATTTTCCTGTTAACCACCTTGAATTGTGTGGTTTGTTAATGATGTGTGGATGGGCGTTGGGARCTCTTTGGATGTCTCCTGGCCATGTCTTCCCAATGGCATTGTGTTGTTTGCCTCAAGTCTCTCGTGTTCATACTTGGACAGGCTCATGATGTGGMAGTTTGAAAAATGTCAAGGTCTAGTTTAGAATGGGACATAACAGGCCTGGAAGCAGACATCCTATTGCAAATCAACAGGTACAACTTTGGGCACAACATAAGAGATCATTTCAGAGTGAAAGTCCTTCTAAATTAAAAGGTCTTTGAGATATGYTTTGGATTTTTCAAAAATCATTCTCTTGAGCCACATCTCTTTCAGAGCTGGAAACGTTCCAGCCTGTGATCACAAAATTCAGACTAAATTTTGCTTTCTCAGAAGGTCTTACAACATTTTCTCACATTGCCATACTATTTATTAACTGCTTGCACTAATTGTGGTGAAGTCTGCAGATCCATGCAATGAGTTAGAGCTTGATACAGCAGAAAAAGTTTTTTCCAGATGCATGTAGAGACCTTTGTGACCTAAAAAGTGCACCTTGAGTAAAATTCAGCCCTCAGTTTACGAAAAATAACTGACTGTAAAAGGTGCTCATATTAGATGKCACTTTAAGTGGCATCATAATCTATTTGTACTCTGGTTCTATTCTGGAACTAAAACCAGAAGACTTTGTTATTTTCAGGGATAAGACTAAATAGTTTTTTCAACGTATATGCAGAGAGCAAAGTCATGTTGGCTGACTTATTTTGCAGTCTATATCAGCAAAATATTATCAGATTCTAGAGAGGAGTGATAGTTCCACGTGAATTACTGGTGGTGCAGTTTGTGTTGCTCTATGATTTTATGTAGCTACAGTAACTACTATCTGATCCATTTAAAATTTTTAATTTATTTCAGTCAACAAGGTTTAATCTTGCAGGAAGATTAAAAAAAAATCACAATTTTTTCAAGGCCACCAAAGGACCAACAGCCTTTCATTTAATCCCTCATAAGCTGAATGCCTTGAAAAGACGTGTGACTTGTTTGGCGCTGACCCTAGCAGAGTATGATATTAATAGGTTATTGACTTGGTAGGTCTTAAACAGCCAGAGGGAACATCATTTGCAGTAGCTGCAATGCACTGGAGGTTTGTTTCATTGATTGTGCTGTTTAACCCATCATCTCCAGGCATTTAAACAATGATATACGCTTGACAAACCTAATATTTCATTCTCTATCTGGGGACCAAGAAACAGAAATTAAAGGAAAGAAAAAGATAACTGGACAGATACATAGCAGAAAATGATGATAAATGAGAGTGAAAAAGCCAGACAGATAAAAGGCCCAAATTTTGGAATGTGCCATAACTAAAAAATGTATCAAAAAAGAGACAATTTTCTATGAGAAATGTGGGGAAATGATAGCAAATACATCTGAGTGCTGAAAGACTCAGAATTAGCATGAATTTTGAAGTCTTTGGAAATTAGGAATTCTTTTGCTCTCTGCTGTCAGGAAATTTTGATGGGACAAGTAGTGCATTGAAAGACATGGCTCTTTCTATTTACCAAAAATATGTCAAATATCAACAATGTGTTAAGCGCGGACAGCATGAACTGAAGGAAAAGAACTTAATTTTCAGGACTGATACTCACCTATGAGTAAAGATAATTATAGTAACAACAATAATGATAATAATGGTGGGCTTCTCTCTATGAATAGATAGAATATTATGCTGAAGGTCCACCTGTGATATTTAAAATACTGATTGTGCCACGAGCTGTGTGTGTATGCAGCTGAAGTAGGAAAAAATATTGGAAATTCATTTGTATTTTGCTATCTTGGCTCTATTAGAAGAACACAACTACATTATAGGGGCTCCTCAATATCTTTTTACAAAAATTGTAGGTCATAAATTTATAGGAAAAATCTCAACATGGATTCTGTTCTAATAAAATTAAAACCCCTCTTTCAGTCAGAATCTCATTTATACTAGGTGCTAATAAAACATCAATKAATAGGTCCCAGTAGTAAAGCTGGGATTCATTTAGTTAGGTGATCAGTGTGYAGGAGCAGCAAGATTCACTTCACTTCTGTCCATATCCTGGAAAGTCATGTGTGTTGGCACTGAAATGAATGTCCAGCCCTTTAAAAATCAGGCATTCATTTTGAGTCAGGCACCAAGACAGAGAGTCTGTGATTTGCTGAGTGAGGTTCATGGACACCTCTGACAGCAACCTTTTTGGTGGTTTATGGTGAGACATAAACCACCCCCTGGAGATGTTGTTTTTTTTCCACTGACCAATGACACAGTCTAACGTTCAGACAGCTAAACAGCCTGGGTGAACAYGGCTGGTTTGGGATCCCTTCATCCCACTGTCTTTCCTTAAGTAACTGACTCTCTGCATGAGCAGAAATGTTTAGGCCTCACTTTAGCAAGGTAAAGTGCCTTGACTACATTTAGTCGTGAAAAACCCAACCTACTCCCACGCTGAAACAGACCTAGCAAGTGTCCAGGACTCAGCCAGTGCCGAGAGAAGGCTCCATGGTCTTGAGAGGTGGCTCTGATGAAAATTACTGAGATGGAAAATGAAACAACAGTGTGAGAYTTATACAGCCACTTGCACACTATGCAAAAGAAGAAAAAAAAAAGAGATGTTTGAAGATGTTTCTGGGTAATCCCGAAATGCACATGGGAAGAAACAGTTGAAAAACTAASTAAGGACTGTTACAATTGTTCTTATTTTCAATTTGCTACTTCCAAAASCCTGAACAGAAAATAAAATCACTCAATGGCATAATCATTACCTACATTTTGGCATCTGAGAGTTGGTACCTATCTAGCATAGCTATCTAAGCTCTCTTTCTGACCATGAAGATGGAAAGAGACTTTGAGAAGGTGCCTCCTCTCACTGGTACTAGACACACACATAAGAATTGTGTGCATGATTGCCTAAAGAGACCTGCCATTACTCTTTCACCACAAGAAACTAACTGTCCCAGAGTATAAGACCAACTCTTAGATGTTTAAAGTYGGGCTAGAGAAAATCCTTGTTTTGTGAATATTTTCCATCTGCATTCATAGCCTCTGCTCGTCTCTATTTACCTTTTAAATAATTTAGAAAAAATGGAAAAAGAAGTGAAAGAGATAAAGATTATAATTTCAATATGTATGATTTTACACAGTGGATCAAGTGGATGAGTTGACTTGGGGATCTTATACACCTTTRGTATCAATGAATCTATGTAAAATTGCAGTTGTGAGGGATGCCTCATTTACAATATGTATTTTATTAATGTTTACCAACACACTTGTCATATTTTGTACCACTGAATATGTTGCATGGTTTTTTCTTTGTTTTCCCAGAAAAGAAAAACTGAAACTACTACGTTTTACTAGCTAGGGTACTTTAAGTTCTTTAAAAATWATTTCCYTGATTTTAGAATATACAAATGTAAGAAATGCAGGACYATGGTTAATACGGAGCAAAAATCTGTATCTGAAATTGTGGTTTTCACTAGAAATACCAAAGGTGTTACTGTTGTGTTTATGAGCAAAACTGTCTGAAATGCCAAGTTTCATTAATAAAGTATGGTAACACAGGGCTTAGTAGATAATTGCTTTTCCCCATGTATGAAATTCTGACTGTGATTTTTACTTAATTCAATAGATTTTTTCCACTAGTTTCAGGTGAGTCAAGAAAAGTCCATAGGATGCAGAAGCTTACATGGAAGAAAGTATTTCTGTTTTCCTAACAACATGATAAGAATTGAACACATTTATGTGAATTTGTAAGGAAGAATCTTCTTAATTCATTCCGTCCATGCAGTTGAGGCTTAGWTTCTCCTCTACCCTTCTTCAGTAATCTAGGCACCACTGTGAAAGCAAGCAAGACTAACTATGTGCTTTTGTGTTATTCCTCAAAAACATATGTCCTGCTCCTGAAATACCACTGTTCAATATAACACAAGAAATGTGTTTTCTCCACACAAGAAGAGTACTCTGCTTAAATTGCAGATGTACAGTCCTGATCTGCCCTAGAAGATCTTCAGCATATTGGGATGAGCTGTAACCAAAGAGAGTATGTTGATATGCAGTATTTATTTAAAAGCTGAAAGCAGAAGTTGAGTGCACATTGAGAGGGAATTGTGAATTATTTTAGTAATATCACATAAGAAGGTTCAGAGGGGGAGAAAGATCCTCTTTAAAGAAATATTTACTAATGGAGTCCTGAGCAGATGCTATGAAAGCATCATAARCCTTTCTGAACATTTACTATGATGACAACTCTTTATTGTTACTAATTAATTTTCCCTTACTAGTACCAGCTGGTATTTATGTGTATACTTCCCTSTTCAGTAACCGGGTAGTTGGTTAGGGCATGTTGTACAAACCTCTCCCTGTCCTGAATTGGCTGCATTGGCTCTCTTGTTGCAGCAAAGTTACAAATACATAGTCTTTKTCTACTGTATGCAGATGTGAAACATGAGACCTGAGAATCAGCACAGAGCTTTTTCATTTTTAAAAATCTCATGTCATGGCTGTGTTGAGGTTTAACTCCAGCTGGCAATGCAGCTCCACACATCCAGTTGCTCACTTCCCCATGTTCATGAAGATACTTGGGGTATAAATCTGCTATGTGAATTACATCATACCACTCTGAGAAATTGTTTTCTGCTGTGTAAACCTAACATGGGATTATATATGTAGGTTGACCATAGGTGGCATATTTTCTACAAGGCAGCCTCGCTAAAATCAGCTGGAGATACACATAGCATATATGTAACTTTGAACCAATTTATGCATGAGCTACCCAATAGCACACTCTATGGAATAAATCCTCTCATTTACTCAGAAAATACTTAAATTAAGAAGGATGTGTTAGAGATGTAGTTTATCTCCAAGACTGTAAGCAAACATATCCCACATGGAATCCATTTAAAATACAAAATACACGTTCTGCAAGATCAAGCTCTTACAATTATGTATCTGTATGTAATTCTGTGCATACACAGTTCTAGTTATGCATGCTCCTTAACTGCTAATGCTCCTGAGCATTCTGTGTCTGGAGAAATACCTTCCTTTTTGCTTCACCTTTCTGGTTGCATGTTAGTTTACTAACACACTCCATCATTAATGCAAATGTTAAAAGTACAGGTAACCAAGCACTTAGGCTCTGTTAAGGGTCACTCAGAAAACAGACTTTTCCACAGAGTAATAGGAGAGCAGAGCAAGAGACATGGGACACTGCTGTCCTATCTGCCCAAGCTGATGGAGCAGACCCCTACCATAACATCTGCTGGCAGGAGCCCTCCTTACCCCACTGCCTCTGTGGTAAGGAGGGGTGAAAGTGTGAAAGCATTTTGCTCCTTTGTTCAGGGCTGAAACTRCCTCCTAACTTCCCTTTGACTTTCTTAAAAGAGAAAATGTAGAGCAGCAATGAAAGGAGGAAAATGTAGAGCATCAGTCTCTGGTAGCTCCAGCGGCAGAAGTGAGAACCAGATATGTGAATGGAAAATGTGCCTTGCTTCCCCCAAATCCTTCAACCTTGATGGAGTAAAAGGGATTGTTCACTTCAGAAATTAGAGAGCTCTGTGCTTCCCCTTGGCTCCTTTGCTGAGTCTCCAATGTGATGAACATCTCCCAGGTGGAGGGAAGCCTGTTGTGTTGCTTTTGACAACCAACGGGGAGCTAAACTCCAGATAAGCCACCCCACTCCATCCTGCTGGCAAGGGAGGGGCAATAAATGAGAGAGGTGCCAGGGTCCACCAGTTCCTTTGCCTGAGTGAGCCAGATGAAATGGGCTCCCTTCTGCTTCTGGCCACATGAAAGCATGCTGCAAACCATGCTGAAACCATCCCCTGGCTATGACATAAAATGGTATCTGACTAAACAGAGCTGACAGCTCCACCCCCTTGTGTCTGTACCTGGGACACCTGTTCAGAAAAGAAYGGAAGGATGCTGCTTAGGTATTCCCACTGCATATTTAGAGGAAACGTTATTTTGGTTGAAATCTAATCTGAGTCAGGCCGAGAGGAACAGGCTGAACTGCTTTATAGCCATTGCTCTATTTGTTTCTAAATGCATATGAAAATGTGGAACTTWAAAGTCTTCTTCATGAGTCGCTTTGACTTGATGTCCCTGCTAGAGGTCACTAAAGTTAAAACAGAAACTCTACCACTGAATCATTTAATGACTGGAAATTGGAGGTAATAGACTTGAAAACRTATTCTCATTTCTGTAATTCAAAACCCTTTATCTGTGCCATGTAGTCCTGCTAGAAAGAGCAAAATGGCCTTTAACAAAGTCTCTTTGCAGAATAGTAAGAAGTGTTAAGATGCCAGATGCATCTCATTATGAATTCTAATGAGTAGATTCACACCTTGTCTTCCATTAAATAAATTACATGGTCTTTTCCAAACTCTTATCTGGCAAATTTGAAATTTGTTTCTRAAAAGTAGACTCGAGAAGAGTTTGGGACAGTTCACCCTGGGCCCAGGACCTGTGGTCCACAGTCAGCCAAAGAGGGAAAAGGGGTCGTGCTCACTCGTGTGGCAGCACCCAGAGCTCCTCTGTGCCATTGACACAGAGAGCACTGCCTGGAACATGATTAAAAGTGAGAGTCAGAAAGCAAGATATTCTGGATTGGAATTAAAAGAGAAATCAATCATCTCATTTTCTTTTTATCTCAGGAAATAAAGAGCTAAATTCATCTTCATCATGCAGAAACCTCCAGAAAAAGAAAACAGATATGGGGAAKAGTGAAGCATATTCTAGTCCCATTATCACAGCAAATACAATCTCTTTCAAAACCATTTTTCTTCTGGAACATGGTAAGAGATTTGTTTCACAATAGGAAAGTAAAGGAGTATTTGTGGCTGAACTCTTCTGTGCCACTTCACCTCTGAACAGGTTTGAAGCTTACAGAGCCCTTGAAGTTAGACATTGATTGTGGTGAGGGATGTTTGCAACACTGTGCTCTTTAGGAGTGAAACTGAGGGGAGGAAAGAAGCCTCCTTTTCTTTGCATCCTGAAAGGAAGGATATTGAATGCAGCTTTTCAGACTACTGATAATTGCAGATGAGTCTTAAAATTGAAAATATGAGACATTATACCGCTTTGAATCAGTGTAGTTTCACAGAAACCAGTAGCTGCAAAGTGCTGCAGAGAAGAGGAGGACTTGGTCGTACTCTCTTGTATAATCATGTTTCAAATTTTTTCTCTATTTATGGATAGTCAGATCTATTTCTGTAGAAACAGGTAACAGACAACCTCCCTGAAATAAGCTCCTTGTGCCCATGGTCAGAATTCCTCTTGTGAGTAACAAAACCTGTGAAATCAGTGGGATGCCCTATTTTACCCTAATCCTTCCTCACTAGAAAGAGGGACAGCTCAAAAGTTCTAAGCACAGCAATAAAAACTGCAAAATTTCACTAAATATTATGGTTAAGAGCTTGCAGCAAATATCCAAGTAGAAAACACATGTATACTCTTTTCATCCTGGAACAACCTGAATCTGTTTTTTTGCCTTTCACTCCTCCAGTCTACCCAAGTTCTGTATTTTGCACGTCAGATACAGCATATTTATAATTTTATTCTTCCTGACATAGAGATGAATGCAATCATCACACACTTACTTATATGAGAGAATATCTTTTTAGACAGAACACACAGTGTCAATAGGATAATGAATGATGCTGAAGAAAAGTCATGTCTTTGTCAGGAAACATCTGCTTTAGGTTAAGGGGAAGAATTAAGGTATTATATTAAATCCTATGCATTGTATATACAGGTATGTATACATAAAGGASATTAATGAATATGTGGATCTGGCTTTAAATATACCCCATTGAATGTAGGGACTATCTATCTGATGACCAGACTTTATCCCTATATTATACATTTCCACTTCTGTCTATTTTGACAGAAAAAATAGATCTGCCAAATTCTAGTACCTAATTTCTAGTTCAAAGAGCAAAGCAAAAAATCTTGGGTTTGCTTGTTTATTTCAACGGGGAAATATTAGAAATTAATTACTACATTTTTCTGGGTCAGGCAAATACAGGTGAATGAGATGAACAGGAAACCAAGTGCAAGCACCAACTATCACTAAAGCACCACTAGTTAAGATACGGCAGATTTATGAGCTTTATTTTCTACCTAAGGCCTGTCATATTTTTTCACCTTTATGTTAGTTAATTGCAGAGTAACATAAATTAACTTTTGGAACACAGCAAAAATGGGAACTTTATTTATGAATTTCTTGGATTTCTTTACCCCAAGCCAAACAACTAAATTGCTACTTAGCATAAATTATTTATTGGCCCTGGCTCAATACCATCCAACACCAGCCCCTGGAGGTCTGGGAGATATAAAAGATTTAAAGCATCTGTGCGACAGCATTGGTGCAGCCACAAAGCCATGTTTCTTTCCAGAAGGGTCCACTTTATTTTGTTGTAAATAAATAGAGCCTAAATTTCAGGGGAGGGCTGGGTCGCTTCTAGCAGGACTGTGGTGTTTTGCATATGTTAATTACCCATAGTTGCATGACAGAGAGATATACACTGTTTGCACAACTATTCTGGAGAGACCTGTTGGCAAAAGGATGCATTTTAATCTGCACATAATACAGGAATGCTATGATTTTCTATCACTCTGTTTTATGCAGAGCAAAAGCATTGCAAAGCAATCATATGTACATGCAGTCACTTCATAATCTATCTTTATCACAATTATCATGATAATCTTTACCTTTATCTTATTTATGCATCTCTACATACATGTAAGGGAATTATGAATAAAACCAGAGTGAGCTTGCAAAAGGGAATATGCTATTCAGTACATGTTGATGTGAAAAGCTAATCTCTAATSTGCCAAATATGTCCAAACTATGCCCCCATCTAGGGTCTGCAAACTGCAGCTGATGCCATCCTGAGCTTGCTCTCCTTTGAAGCACCATCTCTGTGTGTGCATTGGCTTAGCCCTTCCCCTTGCAGGCTCATTCTCCATCGTGCTCTCCTCAAATTCCACTCACCCCCTCACTCTGGCAACTGCAGGGGCTTGCACATGGCAGGATGCAGGATCCCTTTATGCTGGTACCTCTCTCCTGAGAGAAAGTTCCYGAGTGTCAGAGCTGAAAATGAATATGTAGGTCATAACTCAAGCTCTGAGGGACCCTGTACACTGATGAACAATTGTCTGCACACTGACTGTTGGCCATACAGCTGAGCACTTCTAAAAGTACATGTACAGCATATATTTTATTGTTCTGTACAAGAATTGGCTYCTACAAACTTAAGTGTACAATTTAGTCGTCTTCTGTTATTTTTTCAAAAACCATCTTATTTTTCTGTCAAAAATGTTCAAAGGAGGCACTTTTTATAGAAAGTTTTAGAAAAACTTGGAAAGACTTGTGGAATTATAAAGTGTTTTTTTTGTTATTTTTTATGGAAATGGGAAATCCTTCTATCCACAGAGAACAAGTACAGCAACACCAGTACAACAGTCTTTAACAAAAGACCTTATTCCATTTACATACATGTATGCTTAGCTTGTATTTCCATGGCCAGTCYTGTTGGTTCCACAGTGAATCTGGTTTTCAGGGCTGGAGCTCAGGTAACATGTTCACAGCAGGGTCTTTATATCACTGGATATGAATTTACAAGACTATTTTAATACCTAAGAACAACAAAGGAAATTTTTAAATTGCCCTCTTAATTACTTTTACATGCTTTAAAAAGAAATTCATATTCAGTTCCATTAAAGAAATTCAGTTCCATTAAAGAAACTGAAAAAGATAACTGCTCCAAGCAGCCTACAAGCAAGCAGAAAAATATTTACTTCTCTCAACATCTTAAAGACAACTCATACAAAACTGATGAAGAGTGAAGAATGAAGAGTGTTTCAAGAGGAAACAGAGCTGTGAGGTGATTCACAACTTGTTGCAGAACAGAGCAGAATAGCTGGGATGAGCAGATTTCCTCTCTGCCAATTCCTTGCCCCATCCACTAGAACAAGCATCTCATCAAAAAGATAGCTAAAATCCTGAAAGGCTGTAATGATTTTTAAATACAAACCCACTGCCACCTTCTGTCCATGGACTTGTTCCAAGAACTGAAAATGAACACAGGCAATTATTGTGCAGAGAGTTATTTTCATAGTTAACAGACATGAAGAGCAAGAGATTCCAGTGGGTCTGAAAGCAAGGCCATATTTACTTGGAAATAGCCCTGGAACCCAATTTCATCATGGAGCCCCCGTCACGGCGACAGTCATGACGTGCAGTGAGCAGTCATCATCTGGGCATACAAATATTTTTTGTGTAGSCTGACACCCCAGTACCATTAACAGAGTAATGGACCACTTAAACTTATACATCCTCTTTTTAAGACCTCTCTTTATTTTACAATACCAGTAATGAGAAAGAAACAGAACTCCAAAACTCCAGCAAATTTAAATACAAATTGAACTATCAGATGAATTTACTTTATTTATAATGCTTTTTTAATTGATGTGACTATAGAATTTCTCAATAAATAGCTTACACTGTTGGAGCCATAGAGCTAATAAAATTATAAAACTGATTGGGAGAAAAAAAAAGCAATTATGCAGGGGTGAAAATGCTGCTTTTGAGGCATATCCAGAAAATCCATAATCATCAATAAGTTTGGCCGATGTGCATTCAATAAACCCTTTGCATGAACTCAAAATTATTTCATGCAAATAATGATTTCTTACATAAAAATCTTTCTTCTTCATCATCTTTCTTGTCTTTCTTTGACAGTATGTTTTTTAATCACATCCACTTTAGTGAGTTTAATTAATCAACCTGTGTCTCTGAAGAGTCAATTTTATAAAAGTTCTGCAGTACTGTAGAGGCACTGCTTATTTTCTCTCAGTGCTCATTCAAAAAAGAAGACCTCTAACCCTATCTAGGGCTATTCACACTTACTGACTCCCCATTGGTAGTTCAGCTCAGAGTTTGGCATCACTGCTCATGAGGTCTGCCAAGGAACCACATCTCCTGCTTCTGTGTTCAACACAATTTGCTCCTTGCTGGGTGTTTGGGATCTGAAAGTCCTGCTCTCGGTATGCCAAGTGTTTTGCTGCTAGTCATGTTCAACACAATCCTTTATGACAGCAAAGTCGAGGAAAATCTTTCCTGCATTTAAAATACATTCTTTAAACAACCGTAGCAGTTTCCCTATGTATTCTTAAAGACTTTGCTTTAGATCAACATTAAAACCAATCTGTCTAGGCTGTGCTTGCTTGTTTATGAAGAAGGGATATAGAAGGCCATTCATGATCTGGCATCGTTCAGTACTGAACCATTAGAAAAAACAAGCTTGGATAAAGGCATTCTAGTGGTGACCTAAATAAAAGAAACTAGCTATGAATCAGGAAACTTCTTCCCTTGCTGACTATGCTCTTACTATTTGTTTTGAGGCATTAAATTCTTCTCGGTGCTTACATTTTTTACAATAACCTTTGCTCACATATAATTAAAATTTGTGAATGAAAAATCAAAATAGCACTAAGTTTTAAATAAACTTAGATATATAAAACCATGTCTGAGCTGTTTTTTGTTCATGTTGACAGTTTTTCTCTGTCCCTACCAACATGAAAAATACCCTGATACTTCAATGCAAGCTGTCACGCAGAATCCTCAGCTGCCAGTATCCAGCGTACTTGAAAAGTATGAGAAAAAACTGTCAGTGCCAACAGATTCCCTAATAAAAAATAATAATGAAGTCTTGAGAACTGTCAGTCCTTCAATTATGTAGCTCTGACAGTGGCTGCACATTTGCAAGAATCCAACCTTGCTACTGGAGGGCATAAAAAGGCCAATTGAGCTTTGTCAGAGCCAGACACAGTCAGGCACAATGTTTTTGTTCTGTTCTAAAGTGGACAACCATATCTTCAGAAAGTTTAGTGTTCAATCCAGGATCAGCTTTGCTGACATCCAGAACTTAATAAGTTAAACATAACCGAATTCTGACACAAGGGAAAAAAAAGAAGCACGGTGAAATGCTCAGTATTAGTCTTGCAGAGCTCCTTGGATGAGAGCTCTCAGTGACWTTAAATTAGGCAGCTAGTTAAAAACCAGATAGAGCCAAGAGAAAAATATGATCTATTCTTCTACACTGTCTCTAAAACTAAGAACAGGTACAACTTTTGTTGGGAAAACAACATTAGGAGGACATTTGTATTGAGCCTATCATTACTTTGGTAAGGCTGACACTGARACTAGTAATCAGTGAAATTGGAGGCATCATATTTCTTGTTTGAAAAAGAGCAAGATACTGACACAATGGAAGAATCCATCCCAATTTGTTCTGGTATTTCCTGATTGAGATCTATCAGAATGRTATCCCTTGTTCAGTCATAATTTAGGTGTAGCTTTCAGAGAAAGCCACTGTCGAAGTGAGATTTAAAGCATAGTTATCCATGACTGGTAGAGCTCAATCTTTCTCCTTTTGTTTAGCCAATTAGAAAGTGACTCTATTTTTATTTAAAATAAAGTCACTTTCTAATTGGTTAAACAAAAGAAAACTATTAAAGCATGAAGTCTTGGAATACTGTCTTGTAATGTTTACTAACCCAGCATATTCCTCTGCAAGTTAAAAAGGGATCAAATACTTGTCTTGCCCTTTCCTGGTAGAAAATCAAGATGTGAGTTTCCTTTCCACACCCAAGATTTCCCCCTAACCTTCTCTATTGGGTAGGTTTGTGGGTTTCCCAAATAAATCACCCTGAAGGGAATGCCTGAAGGGCTGAGGGAGCTAATAATAATGTGTTTCTCCCTGTACATCCATGAAGCTACTGGATCTGAGCAGATGTCTCTGTGCAATCTGACATTAAAGTAAACCTATGCCAAGGAATTAACTAGTGGCATCTTTTAGCTTCCTATAGTCAAAGAAAGGCCGTTGCACATTCTGCTCCTTCACATCACAGTGTGCAGGAAGGTAGCTTGACTTTTTTTCTTCTAGTATCCTGAACCACATATAAGATCCTAAAAAGGAGTAAGAAATTGCTCCAGCCAGACATACCTGCCTTTAAAAAAACCACCACTACTTTTCACAGTGATACAATGTGACAGAGTTTCTGATTGTTCCTTCTCCCTCTCCTCAATAAAATACACACTTGCGATACTTGGTACACAATAAGGATTTCTCTGGAGGGGAAATGTAGCACTGACAGGAGTGCTTCAGTTTAATCCTCCTTTCTTTCTTTCCACTCTCCCTTCCCCATCCTCCTCCCACCTCTTCACCCACCCTGGGGGCTCTTATGGGATTTTCCAGGTAACTAAAGGCTTGCAAAGCCAGTGCATCAGAGCGACAGACCAGACAACAGMAACATTTAGGAGTGAGTGACGCATCATTTCTTTAACTCTCCCTCCTCCTGAGTCACTCACAATAAGGCTGCAAGCCATTCTGTACATTATATATGGTTCTATTACTTTTTTGGTAGGGGCTTGGTGATATTGTATGTTGTAGCAGGCACTTGTCAATGAATTCCTGTGTATCAGTGTATATCCTGGCTATAGAATGATGACTTACTCAAAAGCATTACATATAGGAGTGGTAATTATCAGAYTATTTTATTGGTCTTGGTCAAGAAAAGTCAAATTTTGGTCAGCAGAAATTTCACTGCACTAGATGTTTCAATTTTTAAAATATATATTCAATAACACATGACTTTTCTTATAGTACAAATGTGTACATTTTTCCCCTTTTTCCTTGGTGTAACAGTTATGGACAATGTAGTTGTCCTAACACACTGCAGAGGTGACCACAATGGCTTTTAAGATCTCAGAAAGGCCCAGGATCATAGAATGTTAAGGACTTGGAATGGACCTCAAAGATCACCTAGTCCCAAACCTCTGTGCCATGGGCAGGAATGATGATATCTAAAGCCCAGGGCTCCTTAGGAAGGACCTAGTGCAGGATGGTGGAACCCCATCTTATCAGGCATTACTGGATGGTCCTCAGTGGGATGAATATTTCAGCCTCAGTGATAAGCAAACAGCTCYGGTGGATCGGGGAAAATTGTCTCTATTCCAGCTGATCTCTTTGTTGTTGGGATAAAAGCACCAACCCACCAAACCCACTTGTCCCTTCCCAGTATTGTGGGACGGTTCAGACCCATCAGGAAACAGATTTCCTGCAATTAATTTTGGGAATTTTGAATAATTTCAAAGAGGTTGCAAATCGGAGAGGTTTGTCTGAGGACAAGGACTGCCCATCCAGCTCTGTTGTGGTGGGGACAGGCCCGCATGGGTGAGCTCAGGCAAGGRAACAGCACCAGGCAGCCTGGTGAGGAGCTCTACATAGATTGGTGACCTTCTCTTTCTGGCACAGAGCTACTCACTGGCTAATGCACCGTGGTAAGCAGAGTTGCACAGGGCTCTGGGAGACCTCAGGAAGCCCCCATGCTCCCCATCTTTCATTAACACAGCAAGTTGGAGTTCTCACACTGTCCTCAGTGCACAGAGCCTCTGTGTTCTCCTCTGTGACAACACCAGTGGTCTTCCTGCCTGTTGACAGCAGACCTGAGAAATGTTTCAGCTTAATTTATAGAATAGCTGTAGGTGACAAAATGTCTGTATCACAGAGGGAACTGAAAGTGCCTGTTATCACTCAGGAAGCACCAGGGAAGGGGACCATTTATTTAGCAGATTCCCTCTCTGGAAAGGATGTTCTCATCCACCCTAGGGGTGACTTTGCCGACAGATCTTTCCATCCTCAGGGGAGCAGAGGAGGGCTCAAGCACCTGCTCTCTGTATTTTCTGTACTACCACAATGATCAAGAAGGAAATCATTAGACAGACCAGACTTCCAGCTTCCATTATTTTTAACAGGCATTGCACATCTAATTTGAAGTGCACAATGCAAATATTTACCTTCAAGTGTCAAAGGAGACTATAAAGATCCTTATGGATCTTCACACTTCAAGGACTCAATTCATTAAAAATAATTATACATATGTGGGGATTACTTCCATGRTGGAGCTGAGATGTGCCATCAGTTGCCAAGTTGGAAAGTACAGTGTGCATGCTATACATCTGTGTGTCAGCTTTTATGTGAGAGAGAAGGCCTCGTGTACATCAGAACATATGTGTGTAAACAGGGCTGAGAGCAGATCTCGCTGCAATTCACTGCTGAATAAATTAGAGAAAGTCACTCTGTGGCATTGCAGACTCCCAATGCTGCAGAAAAACTCTTTTGTGCTTGCCCATCTCCTTCACCTCAACCCGAATACTCCACATGCCTCTTCATTTTAGAATGAGAGCAGTTTTACAAAGAAAAATATTAGAAATTGGCTTTGATTTTTCTTTGCCCCTCAGAGATTTCAAGGTGTCCAGTGATTTGTTTCCAACAGTGCCAGTTTTACAAGATTGAGGCTTTTAGCCTTTAATTTTGCTTTATTTTGAGAATGGACTGACATTTTCCCATCCTTGAATTGTGCAGGTCGTTTAAGGGGTAGATGCTGCTATTTTGAGCAGGTAACTGGAAAAAAAATTTCTGCTGAAGTCAAYGGCCGAGAGGAGGCAGTCAATTAAATTCTCAGACACTAATAATCTGTTCTTACTTGTAAATCATGAGGACTCTGTTTTAAGCATTTGGAAAACTTCAAGCATGAATTATGTGATAACAAGTGCCTTATTTTTCAAAAATAATATTAATAATTTAGGCTGTCTGTTTTACTGCAAGGAGCACGTATTGATCTGACCTACTTGTATGCCACCACCAGCCCAAACTGTGAGAGTGTCTCAGCTCTCCTCACACGCACAAGGAAGCAGCGGGAAAAGAATTTCTCTCCTGTCTCACTGCTAGTGCTCGAGGTGTGGCGGTTTTGGAGAACAGCTGTCATAAACAGGCATTTATTTCTCCTTGTGAAAAATTCCCATGGCCATTTACCTGGTCTTGCCTCAGAGAACTTTCACACCTCTGCCCATCCCCTGCAGAATTCCTGCTGGTTGAACTCACCAGCGTCCTGGCACTGTCACTTCCCTGGGTGCCAGGGGCTCAGCCACCCTGGGGACCAYGCTGAGACGGAGGAAAGACTCTCAGAGGGTCAGGACAGAGACAGGGAGATCTTGCAGKGCTGTTCCATACATTCTTAATGTTATGTGTTAATGCTTGCCTGTGCTCAGGAGACAGCTCCAAGAGCAGAGTCTGAGGATGAAAGGGTCACAGCAACGTGTGCTGCTTAGTAGATTTTCAGCTCAATTTGCACCAGTTGGTGAAGCCCTGAGTCTACAGCAATTTAGTCCATTTTTTGGATAATGGATCTTACCTCTCTTCATAGAATATGTTTACACTTCATAAAATCTTACAGAATTTCACTGGTTGTAGGAACACAGCCCAACTACTGTTGCTGGCAGTGAAAGTTTTGTGGCATATGAAGTGCATTAGGACATTATTTGGAATCCATTGCAACATCAGACATTTGCCTTTGACATCAGAAGGGTGGTAATGATGAAATGTGCTCTGAGGGTAATCTCATTTAATAGTGCCTATTACATTTGACACACACAAGCATGAACCATGTTATCTTGCATTTTGGCAAATAATATTTATTCCGCAAAGAAGTTCATGCATGCAGAATAAATAGCACCTTCCTGGTGAAAGCATATAATTAGCTGAAATCCAAGAAGTGACAAATATTTGCTTTGCCTGGAAGTTACTGCATCAGATTCTCAAGTTTGAAGTATTTCAGAGACAGAAATGACAGCCTTCACTGTTTCATGATTATTTGGTGCTGCTAATTGGCACTGGTAGCAGGTAGCAAATTTCTGCCTAATGCAGAAATTATATTCCCTGTTCCACCTCTCCATTCTCTTCTCACTTCCCTTTTGCTTTCTTGCAGCTCTGCACACCTCCATTCTTATGGATAATTCAGGGAAGCTGTAGCACCTTCCATATATCACGGACTAAACCCCATCAGCTGTTCTTCAAGTTTCCCGATAAATGTTGTTACAACTGAATTAACCCAAATTTATATGTCTACATTGTTGTTTTTATTTATTCACAGAATAAAAAAGAGAAAGAAATCTTTCCATTTTGACATTCACAATAGTTCAGGTTTTTAATTTTGAAATAACTTTTGTTATCAAATGTTTAAATGTATCAAAGTAAAATGAATTGTGACCCCAAATATTTATGAAAAATCCATCACCTACCGATTCGATCTGATAAACCACAGGAGATTAATTAGTCTTGGTTATGTGACTTTTCAAGCACTAAACATGGCTGAAGGGATTTTGATTTTTTAGTATAAGCCTGTATTTTCATGTAGTCATATTAAATATATAACATATAGGGGAATTTGCTACATGGCAGCATTTACCACTGGTATGATGACTTTACCCCAAATATGAAAATCTCCATGTCACTAAGAGCTATAAGACTATTTTCATGAGAGTAAGTCTATGTAATTTTTCACCATTGAATCAAAACTGTTCCTTTTCAATTGCTTTAAATGAATTTTGTACAATAATAAAAAAACTAGTATGAAAATAGCCTTTATTTCTCTTTTGAAGTCACAAGGCACGAGATACACACTGAGCAATCTAGATGAAATTTTTTTGTAAGATACAGGTTACAGTGTCTTAAAATAGACAATAAGACTTCTCTTAAAAAAATGAAAGAAAACTCCTCAAAAAGCAACACAGGACTCTGCCCCCAAGATACTCAGAACTGACTGCTCTGGTGTCCTGCTTCACATTGAGAAGGTCTGACATATGTCCACGGTGTTTTTTAGCTCTAGACAAACATCCAGACAACTGAAACATCTAATTCTTATGTTAAAATTAGAAGAAATTAAGCTTCCATAAATCTCAGTAACTGTATCAAACTCAAATATCCTTCCTTATCCCACTCCATTTATGCAAATACATTTATACTGTTTCATAAACAAGGAGCCTAGCAACTTAAAAGTTTAAAAATAAAATTTCTGCAGAGAAATTAGCTTGAATTAATTTCAAAGTCCTCTTCTAATTTTTTTTCTTTTCTTTTTGTGATTTAAGGTTATGCTGTGTTGGCATTGGGGTTTTTCTAGAGCTGTGAATGTCTTTSCTCATTTGGCTTGTAGACAGCCCTTTCACAGTGCGGTGCTGTTGCAGATGAGGGGCATCTGTGCCTCTGCCAGGCAGGTGTTTGATAAGGATCTTGACAGGTCAGAGGTTGTCACAATTAATCCCAAAAAGCTATTTCTGACTAACCATCATGACAGAAACACTCTGTATTAAGACTACCAGGTTCAGTATTGATTTTCCATCTAATATGATATCATGATTGTATATTACTTGTTTTTTGCACTTTATTATTCCCTAGGATGTTAACTTTGAAGTTTTAAAAGCACTTAGTTCTACAGCTGCAATCCTTAACACCTCTGCAGACTTCTATGCATCACTTTGTCACCTTCCTCTCCCCCAAGTGCTCAGCTGACCTGGTGCAGTAGAAAAACCCTTTCTATTCACTTAACAGGAGGTACTGTCTCCTGAAACAGCAAAACAGAATTTTAAAAGATGTAGCAGTATTAGAAAAGGGCTTCTTAAAAGAAAATAATAAATAAGCATCTGTATTCCTCGGAAAATCTTTACAGGGTAAGAGGAAGTTTCATCAGAGACTCCTGCACTCATGGGGACTTCAGGAGACTTGACTTCACTGTTGACTCTCAGAAGGGGCCAATTGCTTTCTGCTGGTCCATCTCCCCATGGTCTCTCTTTTGTCTGTCTTACTGCTGTGGATGTTGAGGTCTTAGGGACATTCTTCTGCTGAATGCTCTTATCCATCCATCAGCTGGGCTCTCCTACAAGCTGCTGTAGACATCTATAGCAATCTAAGTCAATTAGAATACAAAATGGTTAATTGAATTCTCCTTTGTTCCCTGGTGATATTCAGGAGGGCAGCACATGGTACCTGCAGATGGATGGCAGCTAAATAGCCTTTTAAAGCTGCAAGCAGAAGTGGAAGTTTGTTTTCATTCATTTTCTCTCTCTCGTTCAGATACAGCAAAACATTTATTAATCCTCCTCCAAACCATATGCCATGTGTCTAATGAGTGGTAGGTTAAGTTAATCATGTACAACCAACCAAGTGTAGTAGAAAAAACATTGCACAGTAGGTGAAAAAACTAATACTGTAGATCTGAGTTACTTAAGTCAGCGAAGGAGATGAAGAATATGCAGGGTCAGGCCCTCCAGGAAGTTCAAACAAATATTGAGTCAGGCAAAATTCTTCTGGGTTCTTGAGGTGTTCTCTTGGTAACTTTTGAACTTCTAGGAGGGACATCTTCACATCTTTTGTGAAGGCTCATGCTGCAAGTACTGCTGGCCCTGCTTTTTTATGTTTAGGGGTTATTCTGAAGGCTTAGCACATATAGAYATACATAGAGGACCTCATCACATGGTTGCTTTAGGTTTTAAGGAATCAGTAGAAAATTGAACCAAGAGATTTCCCACGCTTACCTGTGGGGTATCTGAATTACTGAATGAACCCATACTTAAGTTTTCCAGACATATTTTATTGATGAAGTGTCATGACTGCTCATAAACTGTGATAACAGAGAACATCTGCAAACTTAGCAAGGAAGAGCTGGAGGAATTTTTTTTTCACTATTTCACCAGTTTTACCAGGTTGTGGTATCTGTTATGATCTTCATGCTGGGGCAGCAAATGCTGACTGTGAAAAATGAGTGTTGACAAATTCTGTGCAAATTTCTGTGCGTTGTTCAGTGCCAAGTTATAACTTGYAACAGCTCTTCTATTCTCAAGAAATTAGCCTGCAATGCTTGCCAAACTAGAGCAGTTTTGTGGCAGGACTAGGAAGACACCATCGTACTTGTTTCATTTGAGCCCTAATTTGACCCAAAGATTTGATTTCCAGCTTCCATAAATTSAGTAAGTACTAACCTACTCTTCCAGCTAGGCCCTTGAGTCCTTTACTCACTGGAAATTATGCTCCTATTTAATTATAAATATTTATAAAACCTCTGTGATCCTTAAAAAATGTGAGAACTAGCTCGTGTTTAT
Source organism: Cardinalis cardinalis (assembly GCA_014549065.1). Classification (NCBI taxonomy): domain Eukaryota; kingdom Metazoa; phylum Chordata; class Aves; order Passeriformes; family Cardinalidae; genus Cardinalis; species Cardinalis cardinalis. The sequence continues at coordinate 3,946,512 of JACDOX010000004.1, forward strand.
AATTGTTATAAAAAATATCCCAAACCCACTAATTGAATGAATCTTTCAAATGTGTGTAATTTTTTATTTGAATTCTACATCCTTATGTATTATGTAACAATTAGTAATGATGTGATGGATAATTTTTTTGGAACAGTTCCTGATTCCATTACTCAACTACTCGATCGACCAGTAATTATGAATCATATCTTTAATTAGCTGCCGCTCTTCAGAAACATATGAAAGCCAAGGGCATAAAGTAATTGGCATAAAAGTTTTCCTAATTAATTTATCTGTCTATGTGAGTAACCGGGACTGGAGTCAGGGGAACATTTATAACTCCAGGAAGGCCAGCCCTAAAACCCAATGTCAAATGAGATTTATATTTCTGAATTATAAAAAGAACAACAACAAGCCACAAAATTACATTATCCCCAACTCCAACAATAAAGCACATAATGCGTTGTTCAGAGATGAGCAAAAACTTCTTATTGATCCAATTCATTTTCATCGTATTCTCCAGTGGGTCTTTCAAATCTCTCTGGCTATTTCCCTCATTCCACATAGTAACAGTAATCAAGCACATTAAGCAATTCATTAAACAACAGCCCCACTGACCACAGGGAGTATTACAGCTAACATTCATTAGGCAACTAGCAACTTTATTTAAGCAGAAGAGAGCTGGGGAGTGCAAGACTCAATTCTTTGTCTTTTGGGAGCTTATGGCCCACCATGGCAGTGCTGGATCTGCTTTTCACAAACTATAAAACCTTTAAGCTTGCTGGCACAGACAGTGCCTTTTTCAAGGAGCCGCCTGGGAGAGAAGACAAAACTGAGTGTGTGCTGGTTTAATTTTCGGCCCGCCAAAGATTAAGTTAAAATCTGAGCTCATTGTTAAGTGCGGGTTGTTAAGATTTATGCCTGATATAAAATTAAAACCTTACAGTAGTGATATTTAGGTCCTATATTTTTCAGATCTGATTTCAAGCGGGCAAAAGCTGTAAAACATCCAGGTTTGTTCATTTGAATATCCTGGTTTGCCTGGCACTTTGCAGTAAAAATGATATATATTGTCCTTCATAATAACAGAGGAAAGGCCAAAACAACAATGGAAAAAAAAGTCTTTCTACAAACAATTAGAAAAGTGTTAGAAAAGTGTTAGAAAAGTGTTAGAAAAGTTAAACTGATATGCCTGTACAGTGTTTATGGCCTAATTAATGAAGAACCTAGGATTCATATTTGTGCAAAGTCCCTGAAAATGAGAAAAGTCATATGAGCAAATGCACTGCTGTTTTCTTGCTTGTTCATTTATTTATTTATTTTTTTCCAATTGGTCCATATTACAGGAAAGAGGAAATTAGACAATATTACTTGGCATTACATTTTTGTATAAGGATTCCTACAGATATCCAAGCTATTTTCATAAAAAGTTTACACTGCGAAAGCATTAACCCAGAATTTTAAGTAGCTATTCTTTACYATCTACTATGGGAACCCACAGAATGAACATAGTATGCATGAATCAGGAAAAAAAAAAACACCTTCTCCTTCTGTAGTGTTATTATTTTCTATTCACAGAATCATAGAATTGTTATGGTTGGGAAAAAACCTCTGGAGATCCTCTAGTCCAACCCCTCTGGCACAACCAAGTTTGGCACAGTTACTGTTAAATTATACAATGCTTTAAATGACTTGGCATCTTGTGTGGTGTAACAGAGTACAACTGTTACTGGTTTCAGAGGAACTACATAAACCAAAAAGTTTATTTTTTTAGTCATGGCCTTATTCTGGCTTTAAAATCCTCGACTACAGCATTAATGTTGTTCCCTATTACGGACACAGAAATTATTCAGATGATTCRAAAGAATTAATGGCACTACTGATTACTGACACTTATAAATGGTAGGCAAATACAACTCTGCTATAGTTTGAAAATACATTTCTGGGGTGTTTAATTATTTGAAATCTGATGATTAAATCTTCAAACCAAMTTCTAAAGAGTAATTGGCCATCGTGGCCAGAAACACAGTAAGAGGTTCTTKCCAGAATTCAGACATTCTTCCCATCTGGATGGACCAATATCTAGGGATAGCAGTAATCTCTCACTGAGGGAAAGTCACTGGACAAGCTAATTTCCCTGCATTAGGAAGATGAAGCTTGGCAATGGATGGAGTTTCATCCTAGAAGCTAGCTGGGAAGGCAACTTAATTTTTGTTACCTACTTGTAGCAAAAGTTGCACAGAGGTGGAGAGGTGGTGGGCCAAAATGCTGGTATGAAAATGAGCTCCAGCAAATGGGATGGGCTGYTGGAAGAGCACAAAAGACAAGTACAGCCCATGGGGCCCTGCTGCCTCCTGTGCTCCACCACTCATCAGAACCATAATTCATAAGAAACCATCATAAAATAAGACATTTATCTCACCCAGACATCTTGACAGCCATAATGAGCAGAATGCATTTGGTTGTGTGACCAAATATTTTGGGATAACATGAACCCTGGGTCCAYGTTTCTGGCTAGGCAATTCAGAGCCCATACAATAGCTGAAGCTCTAACTTTACTACAAGATGTAAAGGGCATAGAGGGTACTGTGGTACTGTGCTTATTCATGACACAGAGCCTGCGATTTCAGCTCTGCCAAACTGCCCCTGGAAGAGAGCTAGTGACTTATTTTGTTAGCAACAGAAAGTATTACAAAAAGTGTGTCYAACATATACAGTTGACTGCTTGTATTTCCTGCACTCGTTTCCAATAGTGGCATATAAATGCATTTATACTAAGGTGGAGAGTTTATTACATATGATGGATGGCACTGAAATTCCAGTTTTATCCTTCCTGTAAAAACAAGGGCCATAACTCATGACAGGTGCAGCCTCCAGATGCCAACAGTGATATTGGTTTCAGGGCCAGGACCAGGAAGACACAGATAATTTTGCTAATTCCCTCCATTATATTATTATATTCTTACCTGCAGTGTAAGACAGCTTATTATGGAATCACCCGACTGAAAATGTATCTTTAATGTTTCATTACCAAAATTTAAATGTGTGCTGCAATTCAAGCACTTTTTAAACATTATGCATTATACAGAGAACTCTGTTCAGTGAATGCAAAGTTTTTGATCTTTGTAAATTTATTTTTGGTAACTGCATGTTTGAATACCATCTTTTTATGTTAGGAACTTTTAAATGTCTCCATCATCAGATCTGGGCATGGAAGAGCATATTTCATATATATATATATATGTGCTCATGTGCTGTCATGACAAAGGACCACTGACCAGTGTCATAGGCCCCAGAAAAAATGTTCCTGATTTATTCTTTCTAGTTCCTGCTGAGTTTTCCCTTCTAGGCAGGGACTACTAGTAGAATTTACTACATAGTAACAAGTCYAACTGAAATGGAGAGATGCTGTCACTTCATTTACTAAAACTACAGGATCTCTGGGAACTTGTTCTGCGTTTATCTAAAACCTTGATTACATCTCCCAGAATTAGGAAAATACTGCAGTTCTTGCTTTAGAGGTAAGATGAGGCACAAAAAGGAACTTACATGTCCAAAATTCCCATAGAGAAACTCTAATAGTGCATTGATGCAAACCAGGGTYACCCAAGCTCCAGGTAAATGCCATAACCCCTGGACAAGGGGGAATTTAACAGCACTATATTCATCCTTATTCCTTTTTCTCTTCTGTTTTTCCACTACTTCACTACCTCATTGATTTCAAAGAGYTCCCACTGCCTCTTGGAAAACTTTGAAAAGCACTCAGTTTTAGAAACARTTTTGCTGATTTGTAGTTTACCTTATATAGCTTTCTTCCTTTATTATTATGCAAATGCCTTTGGAAGAATAAGCATACTTCTGAAGAATTGCCCTGCTAATATTGCTTATTTGTGTCTGCAGACATTCTCATTTTGCTCTTGTCAACACGAGCAACAAGTATGGAACATAGAGGAGAACAGACCACGAATCAAGTTCACATATTCCTTAAATATTTTGTGGAGGCATCTCGAGAATACTGAGTTTGCAGGTCTACRTTATCTGAGGCTTAAGTTTTATTTTCACAGAGTATTTACAAAAATGGTCTCTATAAGAAAAGATTTGGCTGCATTAGAGTTGCACTCTCCTGCTGATCTCTGGTGTGACAGATGAGATCAGCTGAGCCGCTTTAAATGACAGTCTCTGCAGGAAAACAGAGAGGGAAAGAGACTTGCCATTACCTACAACCCATCAAAACACAAATCTGACTTCAGTAAGATCTTCACAGTGTCCAGCATAACTTTCACACACAATATACAACAAAATACAGGCTAAATCACTATGGGGTAAGACCAAACTAGTTGAGGACTTCTGTTTTGAGAACAGTCACCAGTTTCTTTCTRTCATTAGAAGACCCAGGCAGGCTCTGCAGCACATGGTGAGGAGCCCACGTGAGGCTTGAGTGGAGGCAAATCTCTTCATCATGGCCACGATGGAGGACAACACAAAAGTTAGAAGCAAGGGTGAGTATGGGAGGGGTAGCAAACCTTGGAGAAGCCAGGGTTGAGGAAAGACACTGGAAATTACCTGCTTGATTCTGCACGCATCTTCTTCCATCCTTAATGTTTCTAGACTTTAGTTTGAATTGCTTTTYATCCCTTCCCTCTCTGCTTTCCACAAACACAAATGGTTAATGGAAATTAGCTATGCTCATATGGTGAGAGATCTGGGTTGTCCTGGTTGCATCCCAGTGCAAGGGTTGAGACAGCAAACTCCTGTAAGATTGCAATGTTCTTACAGTGTTTTTGAGCCATCATTACATTCACTTTGATTATCTCATCCATTTCTGTTTTCTTGTTCTTATTCTATTTTGTCCATAGAGTTTAAACTCTCAAGCTAGAAAGTGTCACTGTGTTTGTATGGGGGCCAGCAGCAGGGTCTTGTTCTTGGCAGGTCTCCAGACACAAGTGTATAAACCCAATTAATAACAATGTACCATTCAATGTTACAGTTTATATGCACATGGGCAGTATGAAAACATTTTTCTTAGAATTTAAAAAGGCATAAAATTTTATTGACAATGAATAGTTTAATTGTCAGGCTTCTCACCACTAGGTCTCACTCACAAACTCTGAGAGCTTCAAAGGCACTTTGTTGCCCAATTCCCCTTCAATTTACCAAATATGTTTAAGAACATGGAAATAAATGTCTAGAATTTACACTATAAATCCAGGATCCACCTAGATTTCATTTGAGCTTTTTCCTTGACATGTCTGATTTTGTTCTTGCATGAGACTCATCTCAGTGGGTGGATATTATTACAGGAAGCAACTGACTTAATTAAGTTATAATAATAGTTTATCATCATTATTTAGTCCTTTTCAGCTCTTAGTAACAAGTATTCCTAGTAGCATCCTTTATTCCCCAGTAGTAAGAACACATGAAACCAAATTGCAAATATGCCATCACTGAGATGTAAGTCCAGAATGACAGCTTGTATATTTATTTTCTTTACCCTACTAAAAAAGACTTAATGAGTGTTGATGTGATTTTGTTAGTTTTTCTTATACTTTTCCTTAGATTTACTGAAGGATATTGTATTGTTACTTTAAAATAATTGTTTGAAAAACAATGGAGCAAGAGAACTACTTACTGTAGCACTGTATTTCTCTATCATCTAATATTAACAATTATTTTCTGCACATTCTTTCTGCTGGACTGACACACACTCATACAAATCAACCCAGACAGTTCCATATATACAACCTGCTACAAAACTTCTCCTAATTAGAAAGTGATTCACTGTTTTCTGTAGAGATATGTAATGAGAGTTTCCATTGCACGAAAGCTTGGAAAGTTTGAAGGGTTTTTCCAAGCTTTACCAGTTGGATATATGAATAATTTCATCCTGACTTTGGCAGGAATGTTGTGCAAAGAAAGACTAGATGTAGAAAAAAAATCTCGTCTGAGGCTGTCCGGGACTTTTATGCAAGGAGCTCGGTGGTGCACTGGCAGATTTATGTCATTTTAAGGGTTTCTGCCAGCTGAGCACAGGAGCCAGCGGGAGTGGGGAGATGGTACCTGAGCTGGAGCTGATGTTCCTGAACCCTTGGCTGTCCCCTGGGAAACCTGGAGCAGAGCAGAGRGCAGATTTGGCAGTGCTTTCAGCTGAGCCATTTGAACCCAGCCCTGGTGCTGAAATTCAGTGCTAAACATCTATGTCAAAAAGAAAATAAGCTGGTGTGAGACACATGCCCAGTGCTGCAATTCAATAAAGGCTGCCTCTCTGAAAGCTTTACTTTCCTTTGCAGCTGCTCCACACATCTTTATTTGGCACATGCCTTAGATCTTTTAAGTGTGTACATGTCAGTTTAGTTCTTTTCAGCCAGTCCTTGTTCTTCTCTTGCCCTTAACACTTCCCCTTGTCCACTCTTTTCCCCCTCCCACCCTCATCCACCAACTTCTCCTTCCCCCCACCTCTGGCACTACAGAACCACTGCCTCAAACTGTATAAAACCCTTGGCCTCAAACCAGAGAAGACCCAAATGCAKGAAAGTAAGGATAAATTAAAGTGACAGGGTCTCAGCAGTGGAAATTAGTGCAACTCTTCTAATTGCATGTCTAGCCTGAATGATGGGATACTTAATTCTTACACATCCCAGACAATTGCTTTATACTAACATGAGCTCTGGGAAAAAGGCAGATTCCAGAGACATATGGAGCAGTAGATGGAGTGGAAAAATAAATCAGTTGTCCCAGCCACAGTGGAAAAAGTGCTTTATCTGCACTGTTAATATAAGGTGTTGCCACTGTTAAACAAAACTAGTAATGTCTCCTTCATCCATTCTTACTATGAAAATAGAGCATTAAATAATTAAGTGGTAAAGTGGGCTTTAGGTTCTATTTATTGTTACTTGAACAAGAAATGAGCTTTGGGTGAGGAGGTTACATTCCTCTAGTTAGTGGACACAGTCCTAAATACAGGATTCTGAGAGAGACGTAGTCAGGGGAGCAGAATGCTCTACTTCACTTCTATAAGGACTGCTAATAAAAGGCTTCAAAACTAGCATGGGTTCTTATATCTATTTAACCTTTTGCCCCAAGAAGCAAAGAGCATCTGGTTAAGTGGAGAGTAAAAGCACAGCTACTTTTCATTATCAGGGCTTAGAGCCAGCCTATGTGGAAGCCTGAGCTGCCAAGCCTGGGTTAAATGCTTGTTGCCTTCACTGCCTGAGGCCATCTAGCGTGTTTAGAAATGATTAAGTACTGCAGCCTAGAAAGGACCTGTCCTGAGCGTTCATCTCTGACTTCCAGCAGAAAAGAGAGCCTGGCAATGACAGAGGCAGATGGATGAGTCTCATTAGTATGGTGAAGCAGCGAACCAGACTGCCTTCACAGAGCTGTCCAAAAAAAAGCGAGCAAATTAAAATAGGAGCTGAGAAAACCAATGAGCAAGTGTTTTAACTCTCTGATACCTGGATTTGTCTCCAGCAGGTTAGGGCAGCTGACTGTTCTTCCCAAGAATTTCTGATCCATAAGCACGTGATGAGCACTTGGTAGGCATGGAAATTTCCACCTGTCCATATTTTATTTTTGCATCGTTTTTTTGGCAAGCTTTTAAAAAAATGTAGGATCCTTATACATAATATACCTCTCTCACACACACTTGGAATATTCTATAGCATGGCAAGTGCAAACTAAACATTCTGCATTTATAAGATTCCATTCATGCTTATATCATTATCAAAACTCACATGGTAATTAGGTTCTGACAGAGAGTTTTGGCATACAACATGGTATGAGGATGTCAAATATCATACATAAAAAAGTGTTACATTCACAAGACTGGTAAAGATTTGCTGCTGCATTCTACWAATACATGGGATTATTGCCATTCTGAACAAGGACATCTCGCTGACCACAGCTTTATCTGAAACATCCTTATGCAATAAAATAGCAACTGCAGCCCTGAAGTGCAGGGAGCCCCAGTACAAAAGTGTGGTGGCTCACTGGCATCAGACCCATCACCCTGGAAGTCTTCATAGTGTGATGGACTGGCAAACCTGCAGCTATTTTGAATGAGATTTTCTGCAAGACTGATGGGAAATTCTATCAATTTGTTACCCACTTTGATTTGTTTAAGTTGATTCAGACACCATCAAACTATGAAAAGAGAAAGAAAAAGCATTTGAATAATTCAGAGTGCAATTGCAGCATGCAAGGCAGCCATTTTGCTTTGTCTTTTCATGCAAGATGAATAGTGTAGCACAGTAGAAATGTACCTAATGCCCTTCATTTTTCTTTTGATGAAATAAAGTAGGATCAGAGTCCACAATTTGAAAGAACTGTGAAAGAAGTCAAAGATCTTGGTTCTTCTCACTGTAAAAGAGACAGCAGAAGTGTCTCCCACCCCAAAAAACAAAGAGACCACAACAGATCCTTAAAAAATTTGGATTTTTATAAATAAAACTGTAGGTTACAATGTTGGTATCAGAATCCTTACTCAAGAGTATACTGGAGGAGGTGTTGAAGAAAAAGTTTCATTCTCCACTACAAGTGTCTGCAGTCCTTGAGGGGATGGATGAAGTCATATAAGAAAATGAATCTCACAGAAGTTTTTTTTTTGCATAAAGACATAGAAAAGTAATTTCATAATTGCTGTAGAAACTAGGATATTCAGGCAGTCTTTAATACCTCTGTAGTCTACAAGGACATGATTTTTAGACATGTTAACATCTTTGTGCAGTCCCACTTGTTTCCTACTCAGCACTTTTGACTTGCGATACTTTGTGTTTGCTCAGAGACTTCATTCCACCCTTGTCATCCTGCCCAGGAGAGTCTGGAAAGAGAGATGCYATTTCATTTTTTTTTTAATTTGACTTTTTCTATTCAGAATGAAACATCAGTGCTCAAGGGGCATTAGGAGCCTGCATTTTTTAGGTCTTTTCTGAGGAGGAGGAACAAAATTACTTTTCTCCTCTGGTGAAAATGAGCCATTTCAAGAAGGATTGGGAAACTGTGGGAGCTGCAGTCTCCTCCCCAGCTCTTATGTTATTTTGCACTCAAAACAGGACAGATGACCTGACAGATCATCTTTGTTATCCCTTTATTTTCACTTAGTACCCTCTCCTCTGTGCTCTCTTCTACTTGTCATTGCCAGCCAGCTGATCTGTCCCACTGTTCATTTGCTTGTTCTGGGCCAGGCTAGTGCTGTTAAGGCCACAGTAACMCAGGAGAATATTCTTCTTTCTTAATCACCTCATGAAGATGATCGTGGGGTCATGAAAGGCCTATGGAAATATTTTTTTGTCCATATTCTTTTGTTTTGCATTTTTAAGCTAGTAGAGATCAATGCCATTTCCCCCCTCCAATTTAAGGTTATGTTAAGTCAGTGATTAACTTTCAGGTTTCAGGGCAGACTATAGTGGGCAGCTAATCTGGGCTGTGATATAACAAGAGTACAGACAATACTGATTTCTTATATTTAATACTTGTTTAAACTAGAGCATTTCCTTTTCTGAAAATCTAATCTTGAATCAAAAGCTACTTGAGATGGTGAATTAAAAGCAGTTCTTAATAAGTTCTTCCAGTGGTCAAATGCTTTTGATATTAGATAATTATAATTCCTCACTAATCTGAATTTATCAAGTTTTAACACTGAGCCATTCATCTGAGAGCCTAAGACATTTTGAAAGAATAGTGGCTATAGTAAATGATTTAGGCTTCAAACTGTGATTTTTCAGATGGGTGCCTGGAAGATGTAGGGCTTGGTAATAAAAGGAAGACTTTTAAATAAATTGCCTTGAAACTTAACTGCTAGCCACAGAAAATGACTTGGGTATTTAAAGTACACTTAAACTTACATCTCTGAAAATCTCATTTGAGATATTACCTAACACTGGAAATACTAGAAAACACAGTGTCTGTCATTTTTCACAATTACATTTCTCACAAGTGCCTCAACATTGCCAAGGCAGAACAATCAGATGCYTTGTTCATACCTGAAGCCTATCATCATCCACAAGTCAGATGTTCTCCCTCTTAACTTCATGCAAGATCTGAGATAAACACACCCAATTGCACTCCTCCAAAGAGCAGGCCACTTTCTCTGAGAGCCCAGACTGAGCTAAGTTTCCAGGTCAGTTTCTCTTTAGAGGACCATTCTCAGATGCAGGAAGTTGTTATAAATTTTGTTTTCAGCCTCATAAGATTCCATCTTACCCTACCTGTAGCTAACTCTACACTTTCCCAGAGTGTAGGATCCTTCTAGCCTTTGAAACAGAGCCATTATGCAGATAATCACTATTTGCCTTAATTTCACCACTTACAGTTCATCATAGGCTACTGCATTTTCTGCATTTTTTTTTTCATGAAGCATCCTCATTTTCTGCTCTTGTGGTCCCRTCATAATAAATTTCTCCTGACTGCAAACAATATTCAGGACATTTTTTGTTCCCTGCCAGTACATAAGTTTTTCTTTTTMTTTGACAAAAGCCAGTGAGGCAGTGGGTGGAACCACAGTTACAGGAGTAGGCAGCGTCAGCTCTGCAGGGACAGTGGTATCAGGAGGCAGAAGGAAGACTGGACATCTACAGTACATACCTGGCTCCTCCATCCCTGCAGCTGGGTCAGAGAGGAGAAACTTTGGTGCAGGAATGGTGAAAAAAGGAGAAAACTGTCTGGGAAAGTCCTGTGCTGCAAAGGAGCATCAGGGAGGTCTGGTGCATCACCTGCCCTGTCATCACTGCTGATGTGAAGACATCACTGTCAAAAGACAAGAAAAGCAAACAAGATTATTGCACTCTCTCAGGAATTTTGGGATCACAGCAGTCCTAAATTTATCTTACTGATAGGCACATCCAGCAGTGAGAAGGTGAAGGGGGAAGKAGGAAACTGGTAAATGGGAAGAGGGTTGGTGGAGCTGGACTACATGTACAGCTCTCACCAYGGCCTGAGGATTTCCACCCATGTGGCACCCTGTGGATGCAGTGCAGGTACTGATACTGCAACCACTCCAAGAAATGCCTGACTGCACCTTGTGGGAGCACTGACAGCACATCACTAAGCTGGGCCCCATATTCAGGCATGCTCCTGCCCAGCCCCCTGTAGACAGGCAGGTGGTCAAAGACCAGCAAAGCCAGCACCAGACTCCCASGGGGGCGGCTGTGATGGGGCCCTGGCCCAACTGACATTTAGGGATGGGAATCYGTACGACTGACTTATCAGCTCCCACACAGAAGCAAGCTGCTGCCTGAAGGCTAGAGAAAAGAGATATCTCCTCCAAAAGAATATTTGGTGCCAGTTATAAGAAATGCTTATGGACAGGGGTCAGGAATTATACTGCTCTGCTGACCTCTGAAGAAGAGAGAAATAGCAGTAGGTTTACAATCAGATTTAATTACACATTCCAAATTGACCATGAAATTTTATCRTTAGGTAACTAACCTCTTTTAAGTAGGAAAGGTGAATGATTGAGACTGCCTCATTGACTATTATTGCTTTACCTGGATTCCTCTGTCTCCCTAATGCATCTACTAATCCTTTAGTTTAACTCAATATGAGGAAGAATTCAGCTTTGTTCATTCCATTTGCAAAATGAGAAGATGCCAACTTTTCCCCTTATAGACTGGTATTTATTTTAACTAACAACATGAAAAAGAGCACTAGAGTTAATCACTTTCAATCAATGTCAACTACATTATTAGTTAATGGGAGTTTATACTGCATATTATTTGTCTGTGAGACATTTTCTGATGTGTTACATCTAGTTAAATGCCTTATCCTTGTGTATTTTAAATAGAGAAAAAATGAAGGCTAGATTCAGTGAATTTGTAAACACTGACATACAGAATTAATTTTACTTAATCATAATGAGGACACTAGTTAGGAATGTGAGACTTCTGGAAAATGTGTAGTATGCTGTATGCAGAGCTAAATTTTGCTTATTAAGTTAAATTTTGCCAGCTCATTCTGAGCAGATCATTATTCTACAATCTTTAAAATTATTTGTATATATAAAAATATAATTTATATATAAATCTAGCAATTTCTATGTTTTACAGAGCTGTGCAAACTCCTTAACCTCTTCCTCCCTGCCCCCTCTTCCCATAMTCCAGCTTCTGGCATACACATTGCAACTTCTACTTATAGTCTCATTTTTGTTGTTTGAGAGTGTGGGACAACATTCCAAACCTGAAGATTTGACTTGAAATCAGCAAACTCAAATCAGAAAAAAGAGCACATTTTAATGAACTTGTCWATAGCTGAGTCTTGTATCTACCAACATTTCCACTTGTATTTTGACCTCATATTCCTTCTTCACTCTCATACATTTCCTTTTCCTTAGCACCCTCTCAGTCACGAACTCAGTGGTTCTCAGCAGTAGTAGAGTAACAAGTAGATGGAGCCTGAGTGAGAAGGGAATGAACTATATGTGACATAAGGTCCTTTTTTAAAAAGGACTTCCTGTTCCATTATTACTTTATAATACGACAAAAGCCTGACTTGAAAGTTAATAAAGAGAGCATGTTTACTAATTAGGCTTTATTCTCATTGGCCCATGTTAATTGCAAAATATCAATCTATCTCACTTATGAATATGCAAATGTTATGTCAGAGTGGCATAAGTTTCCAGYGCACAGTACTCTGCTAGCTTTAATTAGATCAAAAGTAGGTCCAGCTCAATTCAACAAGATGGGCCCTACTCTTTAATCAGGAAAATAAGTTTGTCTCCTAACAGTATCTTCTTTTGACAGTCAGCAAACACTAATTAACAGACATAGCTGTATTAATTGCATTACTCCACTGTATTCTTATCAGCTGGCTGATGTTGCCTGTTTGCTAATGCAAATAGTTGCTGCTTTGGTAAAGTCAACTTGCAAAAGTCTTTCTAATGCTAACTAGCAATCAATGCATATAAGATTTCTAAGATTTCTGTAGGGAATTCTGCATAATAGATGTATTCTGTCTTTTGAGGTATCCAYGGCCATTTAGTATAATTATTCCTTAGAGCTACACCTATCATATTATCAGCTTTTTGGAGGATAAAGAACACAACTTATTTGTTTAAGAACAAAGGACTATTATAATTTCCTTTAGGAATCACTAAATCACTATGTTAAATGAAGATGTATGACCCAATGGAAAACTTGCATTTATAGTAATTATGWATTTTTTTCCTTAAGATTCTTTTAGCATCTTTTAAAAGGCAACTTACCGCTTTTTAAAAGCCTGGACAGCCTTGGAAACTGTAATCCCATGGAATGGGTTTTATAGGGACTCTGTTAGGCAAAGTCTCCCAAGGTGCTGTCCATGCATTTTGCCTTCAGCTGTATTCTTTGAGAGACACTGGGAAGGCCAAGTGGCTAATCCAGCCTCTATGTTCTCTATGTTCTGGAAGCAGTCTTGTGRAGAAGGACTTGGGAGGTGATTCCACCTCTCTTCTCTTATGAGATCCCACCTGGAGGACTAGTCCAGCTCCAGGACACCCAATGTAAGATGGACATGGCCCTGTTGGAGCAATTCTTCAGGAGCTTATCAAGATTATCAGAAGGATGAAGCATGTCTCCTGTGGAAACAGGCTGGGAGAGTTGGGGTTGTTTTGCCTGAAGAACAGAGGGTTCCAGGGAGACTTCATAGCACCTTCTAGTACTTAAAGGGGGCTTACAAGGAAGATGGAGAGGGACTTTTTACCAGGGTGTGTAGTGACAGGACAAGGGTAACTGGTTTAAAAATGAAAGAGGGTAGATTTAGATTAGATAATAGGAAGAAATTGTTAAGGTCAGTTTTGACAGTGCTTGAATAACCTGGTGTAGTGGAAGGTGTCCCTGTCCATGTCAGAGGTGTCGGAACTAAACRATCTTTAATGTCAAAACAACCAATCTTTAATCAAAACAATTCTATGATTCAGCTCCTAAACTCTCTTGATTGCTGGCTCGGGTGTTGATTAATTCAAGGGAGTTTTTATCAGCCAGTTGGCTGCCATGAGCAAGGCTGAGACCATCCACCCCTCTCACAYGGACTGCCAAGCAGCTGTCCCCAGGTTGTTAATGTTTTCTCCATACTAGCTAGCACTGTTATCCTGRGAGATGCAGCCATCTATGAGGTGACATCTCTCTGCAGCCAGACTGAGCTCTCTTACCTTTGCCCAAACACAAAGCAGACCATGATAAAGGGATCCTGGTAAATGTATATGGAACATACATAATTAGCCATGTTCTCATAGTCTGGGCAAAGCCAGGCACACAAGTTTGGGCAACACCATAACTAAGTTGGCCTGCACAAACATGTAACTATACTTTCTTAACAACAGTGCCTTCTTGTACCTGGCTGTGGGATGACCTGAAGTGGGAGTTCATCTACCCAGTCCAAACATGCAGGGATAATCAGCTGGAGACCACCATTAGATCTAATTGAGCTGGTGTTATTTCAAGACCACAGCTCTTAACTTTTTGATGTGGAAGGCAACAAAGTCCATAGGGCTCCCAAACCACAGGATGTCAGCTTGTGTGAGGATACTGAAGGAAAAGCCGTGGGTCCACTTTGTACTGCAGCACCAACATTATTACTACCAGTGGAGTCATACCGAAGCAGAATAATGCTTATGATTTTCCCTGGTATAAGCAAGACTAAAATGGTTTGGGGCTAGTATTCCCGTGTGGAATCTGCAAATGGAATTATTATGTATTATTTATATATTTACGGGTATACCTTCACACAGCTGACATTTTAATGAATCCCTACAGGGAAGGAGTGGAAGTGATAATGAAGCCTCCATGTCAAAGCCTCTCCAGTTTTCCAGTGAAGCTGCAATACCCCTTAATTCTCCCCCAATACTTTGTTTACCTTTCCCTTTATTTATTCTGGATAGGAAAATGAAGTTGAAAAAATATGGTCAAACACATTTAAAGTGCATGATGAATAATCTTATTAACAATAAGGACATTTTTCAGATCCTCTACATTTTTAAAATAATGTTTTAATTTAGGTGTACAAACATAAGGGAAAATCTCAGCACTGGTTCTKATTAGCTCTTTGCCATTTTTTCCTTCTTTATGATATTTAGAGTATGGAATCATAATTTCTATAGCCAGTATGAAACCTGAGGACTGTCTCATTGCAGGATGAATTTGGTATAGGAGTGTCAGATGAGCCTCAGCTTTTGCAAAATACATTGCAAGATTCAAAGATTCTTGTTTTACCACCAGCCCTTTATACATGTAAAGCTGGCTGCTCTGTGTGTCACACCTCAATATTACAGTAGTAGATTCATTAAAGTAACTTTGCTAAACTCTATGTGATTATAAATTTCCATGCAGGAGAGTAAAAATATTTTTTCTGGGTTTCWGTTAAAACTGGCAGATAATTTCTGAAGAGAATGCTAGTGAAAAATATGTTTTTATAAGACAAATAGGTCTAATGGTTTAAAAACAGTTCAACGATGTAAACTTTCAGGCAGGTACTTCATGCTTGTCTGAGATAAATTGTTGGGAGTAAAAGACGTACCTATTGTTCTCCCCATTAAAAATTTGCTTCAATTTGGAAAAAAGAGAGYCTTTGAAGGAAGCCTATATGTAGGTTTCATGTGTTCTCTAGATGTTTTTTGGACAGTCTTCACAGCTAAATGTATTGCACTTTAATCCTTACTAAGACATAGCAAGAAAGTMATCCAAAACTTCTAGTCTCATGACTTTCTCAGCAAATTAGGCTAAAAGACAAGTAAGAATTATGCTCTGGGTTTCATTGTAAAAGCCAGAACAACTTGAAGAGTTAGGCACTAGCTCAGGATCCTACCTCAAACCCACAGTAGGCAAAGAAGGAAAGACAATCCAGGTGGTTCTGTTTTCAAACAACCAGCATGATCTACACTTGACTTACCTGCCAGTGCTGTCTGACTTTTGTTTTCAATACTGAAATGGATACCAATGCTACCAAACTGATACCAGTTTATGTTTCTCTGGCATGCTGACAGGGATCATCACCCAAAAATCAGTTCCTGACTCACTGAATGACACCTCAGTCAGTCTGGAGTGAAAGTGTCAACATGAYGAAGCAGAGAAATCCCTAGCTAAAACAACTGCTGTTCCCTASAGAGGCTGAAGCTTGGTTCCTGGTACAGAGGAAAGTGATTATAACCTGGGGTAAAGAGACATGGATGCCATCTTCTGCASCTGATTTGGGATTCAGCTTTTCACATTTTCTCTTTGTGCCATAGGAGAATAAAGCAAAATACTGTATTATCCTTAAAGAAAATGATCTAAAATATTTCAGGTTGGCTTGCCAAGGAAATGGAGCCTCTGTCCTTCTGCTTCTCCACTTTTCTGCCAGTAAGTCTCCCTTACAACCTTTTAGTCTGTTAGGCAATTTAACTACAATTTGAAAGAGAAGCAGAAGTCTTAGAGACAATTGACTGCATTTTTTAAAAATCTGCAGCTGGGAAGTGGAGAGAGACTCAGCRTGAAAACCCCATTGAAAAGAGAGCAGGAAGAACTCAGATGTGATATGTTATGTGGCTTGGTAGTAGCCAGCTGCCCAATCTGCATATGCATGGATCCAGATTAGCCAGGGTATGTGTTATTTCTTGCCTGACAGATGTCAGAGGGTTTACAGAGGGAGACAGAACTATTGTGGTGGGAGTGAGGGAAGGAAACGGGATACGAATCTGTAGGAAATCAAACTCTATAAGCTGGGGTGCTCACATGACAACTTGTGTTCTTTTGTATATTTGGTAAGAAAAAATTATAAGCACCATGCAGTTGTACCTAACCAAATGCTTTTCACTTTCTCTGTCAACTAATAACAACCTCAACCCTGYTGTGTAGCCTAGGATTTCTTAAAAAGGCAAATTTTGGAAATAYACACAGTAGAAATTACATTAATAGTGAGTGTCCTCAAAAGAGATGGAAGGGCAGGGTGAGGTAGGAAAAGAAATTCAGGGTATATAGTCCCTTTTTCAGGGAACAGTGGGAGGGGTGGCAGGGAAACAAGACTCCTCTGGGTCAACAGGGCTTGACAGCAGGAGCAAAAAGGAAGGCAAGAAGATGGCAGCATTCTGTGGTCAGCTTTCAACACAGAAATGCACCTCCAAGAAATTGTAGCGATGCCTTTATTAAGTTTTATTTTTCATTTTACAGTAATAAATCCAGGCTTTCTACACCCAGGCTGTTCCACTACTCAAATCAGACACTGACTTTTGTTTAGATGTTTTTGGGGTAYATTATTTGGAGATAAAGTAAATTCCTCTACCTCCTTCTCATCCTAACCCAGAGATGTAGCACAAAAGCTAGCAACAGATGAATAGGAAATGAAAAGAAAATCCATCCTGCTCCCAGCCGCAGTCCTCCTTTCCCTGCCTGCATCTTCTGCCCCCACTTACATGAATGTCAGGATCTAAATATATTTATAGATAACTAATATCTATAAATATAATGTCAGGATCTAAATATGAACTGGTTAGGCTGCTCTCACAGCACTTAGACTGTCCCTCCAAACCAATGTTGCTGCACATCCCTCAGCATGACTGGCAGAGTCTGAGCAGGCTTCTCTAAAATACTCACCAAGTTAAGTATAATTTTGTCCAGCTCGCAGTCTTTCTTGCTAAMCAATCTTTTCTACTGCTTCCTTGTGTGCTCATTCAAGGCAGATTTCTCTATATAATAAATACCAGCACCCTGTGACCCTGCTGTCAGTGCCAGCTGTGCTTCTTCAGCCTCAGAAGACATTACAGCCACACAGTTTCTGACAGACTCCAGTAACTGTAATTCTCTGTTTGCTCCAGCCTTTATATATATGATTTTTTTTGCCCAAATCCAGTGCAATACAGAATTCTTACAGATTCTTTGCTGAGCTTGTTCTCCTTTGGATTTAAACTGGGACTTTACTACAGCTGTTTAAAGATTAATCATCATACAGAACAGTACTTAGAACATGACTGACCATCCTAGCAGATATCAGGTTATTGTTTAACTCCACTCACTTGTCACTGTGTATCTATTATTAGCTCCTAGTTAATTCTTTAAATATAGGTACACTTGAGATTTTCYCTACTCAAAAAGAAAGCTTGCCCTGTAGCTCTGTGGAAAAACACATAGTAACAATCATAATTTTGAGCTAGCACCGAACACAGCAAGTATATTATTCCTCAGGTTATAATATCCTTGGGGCAGGAACGTTTTGGGATTGTTTTAACTACTATTACTTTCCATCAGGTGCTTGTCCAGGACCTATTTCCATTGTCCTGATTCAYGGCTAAAGCCCAAAGACAGGGACCAGAGTCATTGAGAGAACTTACAGCAGTAAAAGCAGCAGAARTGGGAAAGTAAGAGCAGAAGGAAACAAAATACAATGTGAATCACTTTCTCACGTTCTTTTTAATTTCTTACTTTTTCTTGTGAGAAATCATGCAAAGAAACTGTCATGATTTCCTTTGTTTCCTAGAGAGATGCTAGCTAGGACATATCCCATCAAGGACTTCAGAAACAATTACTTTTTGCCTCTAAAGTGCCTGTAACCAACAACCTCAGTGAAAGACTCCTCCAAAAGAACACTCTAAGTTCACTTTGTGGGCTTCCATGCTGCAATCCAACCAGATAGCACAACGAAATCAGTGGCAATTGGTGGAGATAAAAATCTTTGTCTAGTGGGACACACTCAAGATTTATTTTTTAGTCTGGGGAAATTCCTATTATGGCCTGCACACAGATATTTTGGGCCAGACAGAGCCATCTACTTGCCTGGCTGAAAAACCTCAGCGATCCAGTCACCTCCTCAGTGTGCAGCAGCCCTCTGTGTAATACGGATCCAGACACCTGGGATGTCCTCAGTGGTCCTTTAACGTCAGAGGGGGTGTCTTGAAAAGACTAGAGCCCGAACAACAAAGTGCATTTTGAGAAAACACTTATCAAGYCTACTCATGATGTTGGCAACTTTCAAAGATGCTCTCACCTGCCTACACAGCACATCAGAAAGCAAATTCTTGCTCCATGCAAACAACAAACACCTTAATCCCCACTGTGCACTTTGTGCAAAGCTGAATGTGGAGCATTTTCACCGCGGTTTGCTGACTTGACCAGCACAAGCAGCAGTGGCGGTGAGAAGCAGGGCTAGCTTCTCTGTATACAAAAACACAACCTTTATTYACAGTACAAATATTTGAAGGCACTTCTCAACAATCTCTTCACCACAAGAAAATTGATACTTCTAGCCATCCTCATTGCCAAAACTTTAATCCTTATCAAATGGAAATCACCATCTGTCCATTAGATCAATGACTGGCACTTGGGTCTCATTGATTTAGCTATTATGGAAAAGATACCATATGAGATACATGATAAATTAGACTCTGTCATGGATATTTGGTAAGATTTTGCTCAATCTTTGCAAATGAGATAATTAGTTATAGCTTTCTAATTTTAAACTAGTGTAAGTGTTACAGATTAAGTGTCTATAATCTCTCTTTTCTATCCACTTTTTACATACATGCATAATGAGGCTTTTGTCTATAATTCTAGCGTCACATTAAAAACATTAAAAGATGGAAGRAGAACCTCCCTCCAGTTTGAGTTGAGTAAAACTTCATTGTTAGTRAAAATCAATCATTATGAATCAATTCAAAATTATTCTATGTATTGTAAGTAAATAACRAAATGTCCCAAAAAAGCTTTAGTCATTTGAATAAAAGTCGCATAACATTTTTACATCTTAACCCACCTTTTCTTGAAACACTTGCAATGCCATATCAGATGTCTATCTTGTCTGTCATAATTTTAAAATGCATCCATTTCTTTTAAATTTCAGTCATACCAGAAAGMCAAAGTAATAGCTGCAGAAACATGGCAACTGCCTATGTTCAAATATGTAATCTGGGTTCTTGTCCAACCTGATGTTTTAAAGGTCTTGCAGGTGCAGAGTTGAAAGCAGCTGCCATTGTCACTGGCTCTTTSAAAGTCAGCCCTCCCTGTGGCAATTGCAGAACCTGGCTTTGCTACAGTGGATGATGTAGAGAGGCAGTGCTTCCTGGAATGGGCTCATGGAAGCACAGAGTTAATCCATGTGATTGCTTATTAACTTCCTTCCACCCRTAGCTCATCCGTCAGTCTCAGAAGGCACTTTTCTCCTTTTCCTTGGGTTGGCCCCATTGGGCCTCACAAGTTTTTGCACAATCATGGTGGCATAAAGCTCAATCTTGCATCTCACCACTCTGTACTCCGCTTCGCACCCCAACATTACCCCTGAGAAACTTTTAGGAGTGCCAACTCTTTATATCATGCAGAGAGAACAGCATTGACTTTACTGCCAAAAATAGCAATCATCTCCTTTATCCGCYGTTCCTAATCCCCAGCCCCTCTGTGGCAGCCCCGCAGGCAGCTGGCTCAGGGGACTGACTGTGGGGAGCGACAGTGGGGATTTCTCCTTCCATTCCACACCTTCCACGGGGTCGGTTACAAAAGTCAGCCCTCAGAGGTGTTTTGACCAGTGCCTGCTAGTATGATAGTGCATGAGCATGCAATGAGGATGGATGGAAAAGCYTGCTTGGGGCCAGGGCAGGCAGGACAGCTTCTGGTGGCAGTGCTGCCTTTAGCAAATGTAAAGCGTCTGTGGAGCTACACATTTAAGTGGCAATGAATGAGTATACACCTGGCCTCACTGTCCCAGTGTTGGGTGCATTATCTCCTGGTCTGCTCCATAATGAAGCACCAGTGCTGCTGCTGAAAGTGTAAGAGGTTCTTATCAATAAAAGTAGGGGAAAGAAATAGAGAGGAGAGCACTGGGCAGCCTGAAGGGCTTCAACCTTAAGCCCCAGTTGATGTTAGAAAAAGTCTTATCTCTGTACATAGTACAGCACCAAAGCAGCAGCCAGCCCTACCTGTTTAGTTCACTAGCAACACCTCTCCCTCACCCTCCCCCCTCCTCTTCTCCTTTCCTACCCCACAGGCTTTTACTAACTGTTTTAAAGTACTTTTCTCTGTGAGCAATTACCATGTCCTACTTGTTTAGATTAAGTCGCTGTCAGTTCATTTTCATCCAGATTCCTACTTCAGTCAGACAGTGAGGAACTGCTAATGAGACAGCATAATCTGAGTTCAAAGAAAATAGTGGAGCAGAAAACATTTTCCCTGGTTAAAACAGTCTCAAAATTTCATTATACACTGGGCTACATGTCTCTTGTAGAGTCATGGCCACCGAATTCACCACAAGATTCAGAGTAGCTTCGAAATTATGATTCTACAAGGTTTTCTTGAAAATATTCAAAATATAATTAGTCCTGATGAGGTTTTYAAGCCTTCCAATATAATTTAAGCTGAATCAGATTTGTTTTCTTGGACCTACAAATAGCATAAAACAACATTTCTTAGGGAGGTGAGGACTGTCCCACTCGTTTCCACGTTTTACTCCTGAAGGCTAAAAGAGATGATGCACATTTCAAATCATAATTACTTCGGCTGTTAATCCTCCTAATAAGGCTACAGCTATATGGTGACTGGAATGGTTACTTTGTGAAACACAATACCCACCCACTTGTCAGGAAACCCTTATATCCAATACATCTTCAAATCCCTCATTGCAATTATGAATAGGTGCTGTTGAAAATCAGCACTAGAATAAAGTTAGCAAATAACAGAGGCTTTGGAATAATTATTATACTTAAATAATTAGAAGTATTATTTTTTGCTTGCATGTTTTGTCTCGGAATTTCCAAGGAGCAGTTACAGAGTGCTATAGAAATGAATAAATCTGGCTAGGGGGGCCAGGTGCCCACAACCTTGCCACAGAATATTCAAGTCCTTGATTTTATAAGGAAAGATGCACAGCATCCAGGATTAMAATAATGCAAAAGACTAAGCAGCCAGAATACACACATACAGACCCCTGGAACAAGCACTTTCCTCTGTCAGTCTTAAATTCAAAAAATGGAGCTTTGAGGCTCTAAATAAAGGGAAATTCTGCCTGTCTTTTGCCTGATTCTACTCCAGCAAAGCCAATGGCATTTTCTGAGATTTCATGGGACATATCTTAGTGCAGGATTTGCTGTTGCTTATGTTTTCTCATGAGCTCCCATTTCCCTAAAGTTGGCAATACTAGAACTTTTGAAACCAAGCAAACTGTAYCTGTATGTCTCCCTTGGTGCTGTGCGGTTTCCAGTTTATGTCCTGAAAGGAAGTACTCTCCTGACCCTGAGGACAAGTATGATGTATTTCCAGTTTTGCTGCGTTACTAAAAAACCCAAAACCCTACGAAAAGCCCAAGTAAGCCACAAACCCAGAACCACTAAACMAGGGTGCCTAATAATGAGGTGATTYGTAAGATCCTGTTTCACAGCAAGCCAAGCAGCATAAGAAGCATACCAGCATTATTGCCTCGCACAAAGTGATGTAGAATGAATTAGCAGCCATAGAGCCMGTGCTACTGACCGAAATTCACTGCTGTTAACTTGTGAGAACTAATTGCTCATATGATTCACTTTTAGTTTCTCTCCCACCTTCCCATGTAACTTCCCCTCTATTTGTATCACTACTTTCAATACATATAATTTATTGCACACTTACTATTTCCTAATGTGGCTTTTTTTGAGTAAGGCAGAAGGTGGCATGGSAATGTTTTGTTGTTCAACAGAACTCTTGCTCTGGTTAAGTAACACACTTGTATTTTTAAAAATAGATGCCATATATGTTGTCAATAATTTCAGCGGCTTGAAGCTCATATAAAGCATGCAGATACACATCAAATAATACCTAACGTTGGAGCCTATCACATATATGCTATATATGCTGTATGTTCAGATAGAGGGCTCCTTRTTTTAATATTCCATATCAAAGATATTTGTGCTTAGGTTTTGACAAAAAATAAACCCACAATGTTGAAACCTGCACCTTGTTGTGTCACAGCTATGACACCAGGTTAAAGAACCCCAAAACTCAAGTCCAAAATAACCTAGAGCAAACCCCCCTACCCTATAGTTAAGGCCAAGCTGCCAAATCCTATTACAAATTCAATCCTATTAAAATGTTCCCAGGTTTAAGCCTGCTTTGGAGTTTTTCATAYGAGTGCGTGACCCCAACCCAAACCCCTCCATGTGTGGTCAAGGGACCTGCGGATAATTGTAAACTTCACGGGCTCCCATTAATCTCGGCACAGTCAGATATTAGCGCTTGTAAATCAGCACCTAAACAAGGACAATAGTTAAAGCCATCAATAGTCTTTTAATGAGGCAGATCAAAAACAAATGAAAGCAGCGGGGCATTGGGCTCTGCCAAGGAGGGGCAGGGGAGCCAGGGGGCTTTGTCTTCCCTCCTCGCACACCAGCCCATGGACGGAGTCCAGGACCCCTCCGCCGCCCAACCCGCACGCACAGCCGCGGGCGGAACGCGCCCGCCCGGCCGGGGCCGGGGAGCCTGCCGGACGGGCTGGGAACAGCCGGCGGTGCCCGACAGCCGCCCCGGGGCCGCGGGTGCTGCGCCTCTCCGCCGCTCCCACCGGGACAGCGCCCGGCCCGGCGCGGCTGGGCCGGCAGCCGGAGCGGGGCCCGCGCTCCCTCCCTCGCTGCCGCCGGCCGGGCGCCGCCGCGCCCCGGGGGAAGCGGGCGGGCCGGGGCTCCCCGTTGCCGGGCAACGCGCGCCGCCGCGGGGGCAGCGGGACGCGAGCCAGGCCGCGCTGGGCTTCGGAAAGCGCCCGGGGTTCGCACGGGGAATGCCCTTCCACCTGCACCCCCCCTCGGAGCCGCGCGTTTTAGGTTCACAAAGGTGAAGAGTTCGGTGAGAAAGTGAAGGTGAAGGCCCGGCCCCGTTAAGGTCACCGGGGACGGACATTTCCCCTGGAGCTCTTCAGTCGCCGAGCAAACGGGGTTTTGCCTCTATAGTACAGCGGGGGCGGGAGAGGGTGCGAGGCGAGGGCCCACACCCTTGTGGGGGTGAGGTTTGAGTGGGGAGAACACGAGGTGATCGTACCTCGATGAGGCACCGAGCCTGCGCTCTGCACCTCGGGCAGCCGCGGACGCCTCGGCATGGCGGCAGGACAGACACTGGGCTCTTCAAAGCAAATTTTTGGTGTTTTTATGGTTTTCTTTGTTGTTGTTGTTTTTGGTTTTTTTTGCGTGGTTTTTTGGCTTTTTTTTTTTTTTTTTTTTTTTTTTTTTTTTTTGGTTACACCTATGTAAGAAGTGCAGACGTAGCATGTGGATAAGAGTTTGTCATTTAATCACTGGGAAATAATTCTGTGGCTGATAGTATTTTCTTTCTCTTTCTAATGAGATCACCTCACACTCACTGGCACGGATACAAACATTCACAGCTAAGTGCTCAAAAGAGGTTGAAGTACAAACTGTATATAATTCACCGCTTGAGAAAACACTATTTCAGCACAACACAATGCGAGATACTCTCAAGTATTCCTGAGGCAGGAGGAGTGTACCACAGTCAGGCTGAAGTGACTGTTTACATCAACTTGATTGCACTTAGTCTTTAGTAAAGCTAACAGCTCTTCGTATTATTAGCCCATCTTCTCAGTTCCGAGGACCTCACAGATAAGGGGCGAGATCTAAGTTACGTGATGGTAACATGGTGTGTGCTAACGTGGGATGTACTGGGAAGTGCAGCCAGCGTTGGGTTGGCACGAAGGGTGCTTTTGCCAGATGCCCAGCCCGCTCTAGAAGGAAGTTGGCAAAAATCGCCTCGTCGCAACTGCCTGGCCGTGGCCACAGCCAAAAGGTGGCAGTGTTCAATTCATCATCCATCTCCTCGCCAACACCCGGGCAGGTGCCTCCCTTCAACAACGTCTTTCATCTCAACGCAGTGACCTGTGCCGATTTTAATTGCAAAACCCCTCCTCCCTCCCTGGACTCAAAACATAAAGGAATTGAAAAGCTAACAGAGTTAGAGAATCTTGTAACTTGGAAGAGTAGAAAACAACCAGGTCACTCGCTGGTTTGACAGATCCCCAGCTCTCGCTTTGGTGAGATGTATCCAAACAAACTGGATTTGGATACACGATTTGGTTTTCCTGCTCTCATGCCAAAATAGAAACATGGTATTTAATGAAATTTGAGGCTCCCTGACTAAACTTACAGTTTCAGGAGTAAAAAGTGATGCCTATATGAAGAAAGAGTAATGCAGAAGTGATGACTACCAAAGACCTGCTGTCATCTTACCCTCCCTTTCTCTCTTCTCTCTCTCAAATAGTAACTCTTATTGTATAGGCACACTCGTATAGGCATGCATATATGTGAATAAGCACGTTTCAGTTATGAATATAAAAGCCATTTTTTTTAAATCTCAGAGATTTTTAAAAAAATAGTTTAATTTTGTCAATAATTTTTTTTCTGTGAAATCTAAAAAGCTAACAGTTTTAGCCCTGAGAGTGTACAAAAAAWCACCCACGGTCATTTGACTTCCAGTGAAAACCAAAAGAAAAAAAGTCACCCAGCCATGTATTTCCTTATACAATTAAGGGAGAAGCCTGGTCTTGATAACTGAGTCTCTAAAAAGGGATCAATATTCTTTATAGGATGTAGGATTCTATGGAATGGAGGTGCACTCAAATTCACATACTTAGTCAAGTGCACAGTAATGAGTAGTGTGTTCTTTGCCCGCTGTCCAATACACTGTAGTACCCTGCCATGTAATTTAATCTAGTACAGGTTGCAGCATTAAATAACAGCAGAGACACAAAATACTGTTGGTTTGTTAACCCTAGAAACAATTAAAACCTTCTTTAAAAAGTTGCCCTCTGTCCATTTGTTATTGGATGTTTGTTTTTTTTTTTCTGTCTAGGGTAAAAAGTACACAGGAGGAATAAAATTATCTTCCCAATCCCAAGGTGAGAACGCTTCTGTTTCTCCTGAACTACATACTCCTACATGTATAATTCAGTGGAAGGGAATACCACAAACTGAAGATGAAGACCCTGATTACATATGCTTTGATTATTATTGTTAAATAATCTCTGATTAAGTACCTTTACACCAGGTGCAATAGTGGGTGACAAAACATTGGTTTTTGGCTTGGGTATAAGGAGTGTCCTCCTGACCAGGAGAGGGGGAAGGGAATTTAGGGTAGTCACTCAGACACACAGACCAGACTCCCCTTAYTCCAACATCAGCCTTTGCCATTAGGGACCCCAAGGCATTCAGAGCTGTGTGTGAGGTCAGTTAACTCACACTTACCTTCTTCCTCTGAGAGATGTCAGTAGGTAATTCTAGACACCTGTTTATCCTCACCGGGAGTGCCACATGCCACTTCCCTGCTCCATGTGTATGTAATTGCAAAGCCAGCAGGGGATATTGGATGATATTAGAAGCTATGGCACCATTAGTATGCGCTGCAGCTTCTCGTCATTAAATACTGAGTATATGTTCTCTCTATTGTCATCAGGAGGCAGGAAACTACAGGAGAAGAAACTGATTTTCCAGGTAGGAACAACAGGAGCAAACTGAAGTGGCTACAGTAAAACTTTGAGGTACTTTGCTCATCCTGTACCAAAATAAAATAATTTTCCTTGCTGTCCTGTTTCCCTGCTGGATGGTATACATTTTCTCAGGGATTACCTGTTGGGTCAGTTTTGTTGTCGCCTGTGGATGACTTACTCTCTTGACATGCAACTCACTGGAGTCMGCCAAAAGCCAGCTACCGCAAGTGCCTCTCGCCAAAACTCCCCGAGAACTGCACATGAGCATCACATGAGCCCATGTGTCTCTGTTAGAGGTGCAGGCATTTCTRAACAGAAACCAGGGCATCCAGACTCCTACTGGTGCACTGTATTCCTGCTGGCTTTGCCATGCAGTTTAGTGAGTGGAYGTGTCAGCAGCTGGTGGGAAGATAGATGCCCACTCCGACTTAGATGTCTCGAGGCCAGCAGTAGTCAGTGGTTAGATACTGGCACCTTCAGAAGGCAATTGATCTGATTTTCAGAAGCTATTTTAGAGTGAGGGGAATTGCCTGCTGAAATTTAGTTTCTCTGTTTAGAGGAAATCTAAGACTAAACTGTATATCTAATTTTTCAGCCATTAACTTTGTGTATAATCAGTTTTAGCTTGATGATTATTGTACATCCTTGAATTCTGCATTTCATTTGTCTTACCTTGCCTGTTACATTTGGTAACCGATCAGTTTCAAACATTATCTTAAACAAATCTTAAAACAYAGAACATTTTAAACTAAGCTATTAAAATATCATATTCATTATTACCTGGTTTTACAGGACTTTCCTCTTAGTCATGGTGGCTCTATTTATAAGAGAGTCTTGCCTACCAAAAAGAAATAAACCAATATAGGGTTCTCARTGTCTCTCTGAAGACTGAACCTCAGGGTGTGTTGTGAGTTAGAAAAATATGCGTGATGTTGTTGGGATGAAAAATCAGAATAATAACCTTCTGAAAAGAGATACTTCTTAAGATTGAAAATTAATATTTTGCTATAGGAATGGTGAAAGATACCATTAAAATATTTTAAACAAACCCATTCTCCTAAAATTTGCAGCATAATTTCATAATTTTAAGAGGCTTGGGAGCGGCGTTATGTGATCCAAGCTCTCATCTTGTTCTAGAACCCTGTAGGTTTAGGATAGAGAAGAGGTTTAAGTGTGAGTGACATGTGCATCTCTAGGAAACAGTTTGTTGGAGACAGGACCTTATAAGTGCCTTAGGATGAAAAGCTTACTAGGATGTTCTGGAAATTTGCATGATAAGTATCCATAAAGTCACAGGGTGCAGTCCTAGTCCTATTTAAATCAGTAGGGTTACTGATTTAATAGACCTTTCTTTTGACTTTACTGCTGCCACTCTTGCTCTTATTAAATCTGTTTTGTGGTCAAAATATTGAAATTTTTGGGAACATTAATTGTCTCAGGAGATAATCAAATAAGAATGCAAATTTTATATCTTATTTAAACCATGTTTTACTACACATAAATTGGGAAAGCAAGAAACAAAATTAAGGCTATACTATAAGATTTTGTGTGTGGGGAGAGCTTATTAGTTACATCTCCAATGGTTTGGTTAAATTCTGTTGCCTGAACTGTAAAATATTAAAGATCCAAGATAAAAAAGGGCTCCCATGCTTCAAATCTGACCAATTCTATTATGTGCACTATTGAAGGATGAAACTTTTCTCTTGGATCAAAATGCTGGCAAGGAATATTTATATTTTTTATAAAGCTATCTTCAAGGAAACAAGTATATACAGTGATGCAAGCAGCCATAAAATGATTTTTTTTTAAATTTTGGAGTAGGTCAAATCTGGGTATATTATTCTTGTTGAAATGGTCATGTTAAGCTTTTCAATTAGGAAAGGGTATGTCTATGAAAGTTCTTCCAGTTTTTATTGATCCCTGTGTCATTTTTAGGATGATGAATATTTGTGTCATATGCAACTGAGTTAAGGATGCATTTCTTTCCTGAAATCATCTGAAGGGAATGGCTTTGGCCATTTCAATGCCCATCCACTTTACCATCAGAGGACTTTACATTAAAGGAAGCTTCATGTATTTTTAATATCTGTTGCAATGCTGCCAAGCTTTAAACTCCTCAGTAGACACAAGCATGCTGCAAAAATTCTGGTATGTGTATTTCCAAGCACTCAAAAACTGATTCCAAACCTGGATCTTTGGGAAATTATCCCAAGTGCTAACTACACTTTGAAGCAGTGGAACCMTCTATTCCATCTTCTCAAGGCAATGAGTGTATTGTTTCAGCATCCCCAGATACAGACACGTGCATGAYTTCACTGTTTGATCTGGGGAACCATAATGTACTTTGAAGAAGTAAATAGTCAGGGCAGAATAACTAGTGCCCTACAAGAATTACTTATCCAAAACAAATTTCTCTGAAACTGCCTACTCTGCTTTCGAGTGCTGAAAAATCACAGCCTCCTTGATCTAATTTTTTTATGACTGTGATCTTAAGCTGAGGCAACTTGGCTCTTTAATATATGAGCATGGGGGACTCCAACTTAAACAGAGAGGCTGCTCTTTAGGAAGGAATAAGAATTCCTCCTTATTTTTGTCAAGCTAACAGAAGGAGCATTTGCAGCTTTCTAGCTATCCATGTCCTGTGGGAAGTTACTGTGCTCTCTATTTTTGGCAGGCCATTATATGGATGAGCTACTGAGTTCATTTGCTCAAATTTTTTATGTAGAGGGTTCCAGAAATAGGAGTAATTTCAATACTGATGGCCACAGTGTCTCTCCTACCTGGTTGTGTAGGTACTGGGTGCCTAACAGTAAGAAGATCCATTCATTCCCAGATGGTAAAAGAACACAAAGTATAGGTGACAGTGAGGGTTGTGATCCAATCAGATTTAGAAATGTAAGGGTTTGTGGAACTGAAATTGGATTTATCACAAGAAAGGGATATATTCTTTTTCCTCAGCATATCACAGTACGTAATATTCTTGAGTAATTCTAGACTGTGCTACAAAAGAATAACTCTATAGAAAATGTTAATATTTGTTCAGTGTAATTCCTTTTTATCATGCTTGAAAAAGTAATAAAATTGTGGTCTTGGATCTGCTATATGAGGTCCTTGAACATGCCTGCAAGTAAAATTTTAAAAATAGCAAGAAATAAAAATACTAAGAAATCATGTARTCCTCATACACAGACTGAATGGATGGACTAAAGCTTTTACCCTGTGGCCACCTGGTGTTGATCTACAAAAAAGGAGCAATTCTGCCTCATCTTGCAAGTAATTTTTTAAWTTTTTTTTTAATTAGAGAATTTCTTTCCTTAGTTTCACATTGCGATGCTAGCAAAAGGAGATAGCCAGTGATTTCTCATTACTTCCCATTATCTCAGTCCCATTTAAGAGGAAAAATATGGCTTCAAGGGCTTGTTGCTCCCTATCTTTAGAAGAGATATTTGTATCCAGTACATTTTTCTTCCTTATCTCCTTCCACCCACRAGCAGAAAACATTTTTTCGCAAACATTCCAACAAAAGGTCATGATCACTATGACCACTGAACAAAAATTAGAAAATTAATAAAACCCAGTCTCTTGCTCTTCCTCAATCTCCTACCATCAGATGAAAGACACAAATGCTTAGTTTCTCCATCCTTTATGCCACCCAGCACTCTGCTCAGAGTGAACGTCACAGTATTCAGTTTCAGCAGTCACGCCTCTTCTCCCTCTCTTTTGGCTTAATGTCCCTCTTTAATGTGTACTYTTCCTACTGGATCTTCCCTGAAGTGTCCCAGAAGAGTGCCCAGTCCATCTTGGCATCTCCCCAGTCCTGTTGGATCCTGTGCTGGTCCCTTAAGCATGAATCAACTTAACCTTTTGTTTTAGGGATCCTTTCTGTGTTCTCAGTGTTTTGCTGGATGCAGCAGCTGCTGCTAAGCCAGCTGAGAAGACTTGTGACCTCTTTGGCTTGGGTTATGGTGCTCTAACCCAGAGCACATTTGTGCCATACCTTCAAGGAGTTTTTCCTACCAGCGCAGCACAGCGGACCGGACAGGACTGGCGTGCCAGGCTGCGTGTTGTTAACAGACCAGCAGAATAACTGGAATCTGCTGGAGGTGCAATTAAGCCTTTCTTCCAGTTTCCTTTCATGTGTGCCAGATTGGCCTAGCCTGCCATTTTATTGAGCCTGACAGCAGCTTTCATCTGAGCGACATTGATGAGAGTGCGTAGTTGCTCACACCATCAGCCTGCCAGCTCCAATGGACAATCTGAATAGCTGTGATCCTACATTAAAATGTCAGTATTAAGGGAGGAGAGTGCACCATTTTGTTGCACAGCTGTAAAACCACTTCAGCAAGGCTTTCAAGCTCATTATTGCACAAGCAAGGGGTTTCAAGCATGAGTGCTCGTTCCCTGTTCTCCACTTCACTCTATACCCTCCCCCTCCCCTTGTCAGCCTTGCTTCTATAAATATACTTTTGTATTTTATTTTTTTTTAATGGAATTCCCTATCTCATCAAGGAACAGTTCTCAGGCTGAGGCAGCAGCAGTGTTGCAGATGTAGCAGCAACACAAACTTTACAACTGTGGAGCAAGACAGTCTAAGCAAATGGGGGGCTGCCTTTCAGAGACAGATCTGATTTTCAGTAAATTCCATGCAGGCTGTCTTGCTGGTATTGAAACAGCACAGTACCCAAAAGRTTTTTTGGTAAGCTGCTAAGGGTAATTTATTATTCAAACAAATAAATAACAACAAAAAAAGTGTGACATCTCACTGAAATACTTGCTTTCCCTCTGCTAGGAGTACATATGTGCTCACAAATTTGTCATAGTAAGGTCCCTTTATGCTTTCTTGAATGTACTATACACTTTCCAATGTCTCTACTCAGAAGGGTATTTTAGAAGGGTAAGAGAAAATATTAAATGRACATGACTGATGATTCACTAAAATGTGGTGATGAAATAAGAAATTATTCATATTTTAAATTTTTTTTATAGAAGAAAAAGATTTATRTTTTCCACTTCTGTCATCAAGCCACAGCTTTTCTCTGAAGCATTTCCAGATCTCCAAATATCCTTGAAATTCCTGTCAGGTGCTAAGAATTGAGCCTTCCCACATACCCTGCTGGTCCCTCTCCTCTCCTCTCCTCTCCTCTCCTCTCCTCTCCTCTCCTCTCCTCTCCTCTCCTCTCCTCTC